>JAPEVF010000164.1:0-85087 GCA_029747585.1 Pleurotus djamor | reverse complement strand
ATGTAGCGCGTTTTGAGAAAAAGAGAACGCAGATGGGCAGTGTAAACAATAATGAGGGAGGAGAGAACGTGGGCAGAATCACGGACATGAGCCGGTACGACCAACGATAACCATGGCTCACAGGGGAAAGCCAGAAGGGAATGAGAACGGACACGCACCACGGTATAGAATTCCCTATGGAAACCTTCGTAAGATAGGTCTGGGAGGGCTATGCATCGTAGGATGGGTTGGAAAACCAGGTATGTCTCAAAACAGTTATCGAGCTGGAGTGCTTAGAGGATACGGCGAAGGCGTAGTTGTTGCAAGGCTACTTTTTCAGTCGCTCCGTCATCAGGGATATCGCTATATGCCGGAGATCGAGTGGACTTTTGAAAGCTTGTACGGTCCCTCGACGACTTGAAAGAACGGGATGAGCGTAGCCTAGCGGAAATGTTAGGTTGGTGAGGTGGTAGCAAGCGACCAGGGGGTTGGCTCGAGCGTCCTTTAGACTTCCATGCGGCATTGAGACCAAGGCTGCGAGAGTCCAAAGAACATAGAAGCGGCGCCGCTCAATGGAGAAGGCTGCTTTTCAGGTGCTAGGACCTCTGAGAGTGGAGGAGACGTACGTGAGCCTTGGATCGCAGAGGGGCGACCGTTCGCACAACGTCTTGAGGGCTCATTAGAAGGATGCATAGCGGTCAAGATTCTATCTTTCCAATCCTCAAAAAGGTGCGGTGATATGCTGAAGAAATGAAAGTGGCAAGGCTATCGTGAGGGAAGGTGTTTGTGAAGGGATTTGGGAGCGTGCCAGAACCAGAATGACGCATTTTCTTCAATATTAAGCATCTTTCCTTCGACTTGAAGTTGTTTGATGCGATTACATTCTACGCAAGTTCAAGCTTCAAGGACAATGCAGATGCACAGAGCCAATTGCGGTATCAGCAAGAGGGTGATGAGGAGAGAGAGAGTGAGAGAAAATTGGATATGCAGATTGGCAACAGATTGGTTCGACTTGCTGAGTGCCCGGACCGGACGCGAGCCGGGAACGAGCGCTTTCTGCGCAGTTTCGTTTTCGTCAAGCGCTCGCAGTCAACTTTCCTCCCACTGAGCCATGCATACCCCCGAGCCTCCCATTTTACCACTGAAAAGTGATCCCAACTCATATCTACGGTGCTGAAGCGCTGTAGAGCTGGAGAGGGTCATGAACACTAGCATCCTGGGAGAAGAGGACCATATCCACGGTGCTGAAGCGTCGCGGAGCCGGATGTCTTCGACTGACGATTGAAGATGATCAGCGTGATGATGTGGACACAGTGCGTGGCTCGTCTCGCTCCCTTCTTCCTCAACTGACTTTGTTTCCCCTTAGTCCTCTCAACATTGACCGCGCCAATCCCTCCCAACACCCAGCAAGAAAATTCAAGACGTTTCGCGCAGCCTCAGGTTAGAGGTCGAATGGTCAATTTCTCTGGGGCCTGGGCCGTACTCGTGCGTATTCATGCATCATGTCACGACCTACTAAAGTTGAATCCTTGCTCTCTGCAGCTTCTAGGGCACGCAATCGTCCAAACACGCCTGGCATGGGGGGTTTATATGGTACGGTACGTACTCCGTCTCCTTCATCCTATCCCATGGCAGTAATGATCTTACTGACGACCCAGCTCACCAGCCTCACCCCCCTCGGTCTCCGTTTCAATGCCGAATGGGCCAGTTACGGTTAGGCTGGAGCGTACGTGTGCGTACGTGTTCCCTTACCCGTCGATATCGTTGACTAAAGAACTGACGCAGCTAGTGCATCAAATGCCTTACCAAATTCGATGGTCTATTCGCCACGGAGGCCGTGTAGGACATCCCCTTACCTTCCCGGACAATCGAGCGACCTCCCTTACTACCCGGTTGTTGATTCCGTGTAGAGTATGGACCCTGCCGGTGAGCGTTAGTTGATTCTTGCTTTGATTCCCAAAGCTAATGCCATCCCGCAGCGCACCAAATTCACGAAAACTCGCAGGGGCCTGCGTGAGTCGGAAGGAAAGGGATGAATGGAATCAGGATAGGGTATGATACGCCCATGAATCTATTTTTATAATCCATGTCGAGACGCTCGTCAGTAGGGTAGACCTCGTGCTCTCTACGAGGCACTCTGTGCGTATGAGCCATTCAGAGCATGTGCCGGTGGTTAGAGTAAGATGGCGCTGGTCCCCTCTCTTGCCAGCAGCAAGATGAGAAGCTCAAGAGCCGCAGGTGTTGAGGAAGTCAGTTACTTTGCTGACGCGTAGTCGATGATACGTACGGGAACCAGCCTGCCTTGAGAACGCTCCTTGTACCAGCAACCTGAAAAGCAAATCACGTCGATGCATAATGTCAGTTTCGAACGTCGATTTTCCGGTTAGTCTGGGAGTCTCTTAGAGCAAAAGAAAACGAGGATACACGGAAACGTTGAAAGGTGTTTTAGTCAAAGGTGGCGAGAAAAACACCTTACTCCCGCCTTGGAGCGTATTATCCTGCGCAACGATTTGTCAATAATTTGGGTCGGACGCCCTATGTCACATGCAGCACTCTACGTCATACTCTCTAGTGCCTTCTGACTCTTGAGACGGCCCCCAACAGCTCTTTCATGCTTCATTCCCACTGGTCAACGCACGCCCACCATGGCTCCCATCTGCTCTTGGGCGGAATGCGTACAGCGACCGGTGTCGACTGATTTTGATGTCTAAAGAACCGCGATATGTATAGATCCGGCCTTACACGGTCCATCTGATCAATGATATCGAGACGGGGAAATGCGTTGAACAAGACCATGTTGTCGATGTCTGGGGAGATGAGACTGAGGTAGCGTAGCTTCGTGGATGGTATACCGCAAATAGACTCCGCATCGATCTTTAGTGACACTCTGAGTAAATTTATTAAAAATTTGATATTTGAAAGGGAGAACGAACATTTCCGGAGTTTCTTATGCGAAGATACTCGATGGAGCGGAGGAAGGGCATGATGTTGAGATTCCTGGCCCTAGGGAAGTTCCAAAGATCCAAGGTGCGAACAGCACCGAACACCTCGTGATAATGTATTGCTGGGAGCTCATAAACAAGGTGACCGCTGAGATGCTCGATCCGCCGTCCCCTAACAAAGTGATCCCATTGTCGAGAGTCGCCAATGAAGGTATGAAGATGCGGTAACGCGTATCGCGGAAGCTTGAGATTGGAAAATAATACTGTGTCGATGTAAAGATATTGGAGCGAAGGATGTGCTATTAAGAACTCGCAAAGAGGTTCCGCTGACACGTATCCGGGAATGGAGAGATGCGTAAGGGAACATCCAGCAGAGCACATGTTCATGGACTTGAGGAGCGTATCAGCTGAGTACATCTTGAGGGACAGCTTTTTGAGATTGGGCATGGACGAGACCATCTTGCTGGTGAGTTCATCAACATCCATGATGAAGTTGGAGTCGTGCCATAGATCGAGTGTCAGATCTTTTGTAAACACTAGATGCGGACTCGAGGAAAGATTCCTCAAGCTGGTGACCGGATCGACTGTTGATACACGAGTTCCCGTGAAAAGTTCATGAGGTCGCACTCGTCCGATTGCGATCTTCTCGTAGAAAAGAGGTAGTAATATCTCTCGGATTCGATGAGATACAAGGAGGACCGGACGGAGATCAGTGCGATCTGCGGATGCGACTTCGAGAAAAACCTGTGTCCACAGTTCAGTCGGTACAGTGTTTTCTGCGGTGTCTCTTCTAGGTCAACGAGTATTGATACACTTTAAGGACACTCTCACCATCAAAGGCTGGGGTCTTGAAGGGAGCTGAGCTCATTCTTCTTGGACTTCGTGGGGGATGAGCAGAGATCGTCATCCAGTGAGCCATGATGTGACCGTCCGCGAGTCGCGACCTCGCTTTGGACCCACAATGCAATAGGAGAGCCTCATGCGTTCTTCCACTTGGTGAAGGTTGAAGCGAATTTCCTCCTTTCCTCTCGCCGTCTATTCTATCTGGTCCTACCCATACTCTACGTGTGGACATCAAAAGCGAACCTCAAATGCACCCTGAGCTCCTAACTCCTGTCCTCCACGTGTTCGCGATGACGCGTCTCTTCAAAACCTCAAACCTCTCTCTCTCTCAACTTCTTCCAAGTCTTTCTTCAAGCTTCAAGCTTCGCCATCCCTTTCCCTGGTACCACTCTCACTGGAAAGCGGCTCAGAATATCAAAGATACGTCGCTAAAGGGCGCTCGAAGTTCCTAAACTTTGCCTCAAACGAGGATGGACTTGTGCCTCGGTGATGAGATACTCGAGGCTCCGACTCGTCGACAGAGCCATTCCCGGAGAAAACCAACAGCGGTGAGCTTGAGTTCCGCTTGAATATGTCTTACAAAGCCAGTAACTGACTTATCTGACGTGTTAGATCCTCACACCGATGGGTTCAGCGATGCCCCCATTGCTGGTGAACCACTACGGAATCTGAACATTGAACGGCTGGACCTCCGAAGCCCTGACATCGAACGTTGACGGCATGAGCTAGGGCTCGTCTGGACGCGGGCATGGAAATGAAAATGGTTGACCTGGTTCCTTGACGCGAGGGCTGCCGCCGTCGTTTGATCCACCGCAGCGACTTTTGTGAGTTTTACTTCGTCGTGTCATTATCATCATTGCCTTATCTCTAGAATGTAGTCCTGTACATCTCACAATATACTATGGGCCACCGATAATCCGTTCATGCCAGGTACGCATCTGCCTAGGCTGGGTGGGTTGAGACTTTCCACTGACTGCGCAACCCAAGTTTTCCTCCATTCTTAGAAGCGATCGATAGTCATCTTACTTATGCTCGCCATGGGCAAGAGCAGCAGGAATTAGGATCATCGCCATCGCCGGCACCACTCAAGGCAGACAAGCCGCGTAGTGTGGCGGATAGGCTGGTTGGGGTGCGCCGATTGAAATGCGAGGAGAGAATGACGGCGCTATACGCCTTGGAGCCAAGGATTCCAGACCGCCTGCGTAAACAGCTCTGACCCACCGTACTCCCTTCCCTTCGACGACCGTTGTACCTCCACGATCGCTATAACCCCTCCTCCTTACGGCGGTACATCACACTTACGAGGGCGGCATCGTGTGCGTTTCGTCCAACACTGGATCGTTCCCCCCCTTCCAGAGATCGATTAAACCCTCTCCATTGCCTAGTGCTCATGTGGACGGATTCTCGCGCTGGGTTGCTGATGGCCAGGAGCGAGATCTCACTCAGAGTCAATGCCTCAGTGACCTGGTCGACGTTGAAGATACCTGAAGTCTTTCTCTGTGGTAACACAGCGGACCCAAGGTTCGCATTCGCTCGCTTTGCTGGCATTTCTCCTCGCTCTCTCAGTCACATACCGTAAGTATTCATCATCGCTTCCCGTTGTCGTGTGTCACTCACTAGCGCGCCAGAAACCAGACGTCTATTCCAACATTGACTGCCAGAGGTCTCGGAGATGATGGGATGTTGGACATCGCAGGCTAGGGGTGATGAGCGAGACGAAGAATACGAAAATGAAACTGACGCCTCAAGCGATATTGCGTATCAGGAAAGCGTCATCAAGCTTCGCATCCTCACGCAAATGGTATCCCACTTTCATGCTTCATCGCCAATACCGATGTCCCCGCCTACCAGACACCCTTCCAACAGTACCGAGCTGCTCGGCGTGGGTGCCTATGTATAGCGCCGATGTCAACAGCGCCTCCGCCTCTCGCTCTGAGCCTGGGTGGAGATGGTGGCATGCGGCTTCCCCGCTGTCGATTCCGCTGGGGTTCCTTATATGCCGTCGTTACGATGCAAGCTTTTTCGGCTGGCTATCCGCTGGAAACGCCAGGGGAGGACTATGGGACTTGGTACACGTGGACCATGCAGTCAATCTGCTGGTATGTTCTGTGTGGTTGGCTGGGGAGAGAATGTAGAGTGGGGTCTCCTAAGCTACCGCGAAGCTGGGCAACATATTGTGTTTCTTTCCCTGGGTCGACGCATTTACCTCATATACATAACATACGCTCTTATCGCCCTTCAAGGATATCTCAGAAACTAGATCATCCAGAATACCGTAAGCCTGTCGATCAACTGTATGTGGATGATGCTCAGGTGTGGCTAGGCTAGGTACCCTGTAGAATCGAATAAAGTAGTGCTGGGGCATCGAAGGGAGTCCCTGTGTACGCTCAAAATCCGATCAAGGAGGAGGGTTTGATGACTCGGGGGCTCCATGTCACTTGCCATGATCTTATCAAGACAGCGCATGGGCAATGTGTTTGAACCAATCCCTCCTTCCAACCTCGTTCAGCAAGCCAAGCTGGTCATCATGCCATTCATTAACCACGGTACCATCCATGTCAGTGGCTCAGTCAACGACGTCGCTGGAAATCAAATCAACAATTTCCATTATCACTGCGGTGAAATTGCGCACTTCATGGCGTCAAAAAACATCACTGGGATGGAACTGCCGGAGAAAGAACCCTACGCAACGCTGGCCTTACGCATCGCCCAGGCGCACCAAGCATTCTCGCCCATCCCAGAGAATCTTTCAACCGTTGTGTTCCTCCGAGAGATGGAAAAAGAGCTGTCTGACCTTTTCATAACCACCACGCTCGCAGGTCAGCTGATTGACAGATTAGAGCGGCACAAAGAATTTTACGCTGCCAGCTACAATACCTTCTGGGTCAAACGCGAATCCGGAAACGTTAAACGCTGGTGCGACGCGATGTCGATGTTTGTGGATGAAATTCATCGGTACAGGGATGGCCTTCGACACTGTGTCATTGGTCCGATCTGGTGCAGGGTGCTGTGGTCGGTTATGTTCTCCCTTCGGTCGGATTTCGACATTGCGAAGATCGTTCGCAATGCTAAGGAAGACATGAGTGAGCTCAAGATACGCCTTGAGCAACTTCTTGTCGCATGTGTGTATGTATACCATTTCTCTGTTCGGTGCACTCATTTATTTGTAGTTTGAACCGTAGCGAATCTCGGCGTAATATGGAGTGTCTAGGCCATCGTACCTACGACCAGATGGAGTCTCATATCAAGAAGACACGCATGTCGCATCCTATGGTCATGATTGGGGGCTTTGCCGTTCCAGAAGATTCAGTCCCGGAATTCTGTGGAGTATGGCTGTTTCAGTTTCTCCCTTCTCGACGATTCTCACAAGCGTACTCTACCTTAGGCTCACCCGAATATATGTGCCGACCACCCAGATGTTGCTTCCGCCGACGACAAAGTTCTCGTACAAATTAAAACGATGACACTTTCTTTCCAAAACATCTCCGCAGCATTTACTCGGACGGCAGATGAATTACTTCCCACTACCACGCCGAACACCACTCAGTGCTTACAGTGCCTTTATGGCGATCCTAACCCAGTTGTGGAATTCGGGGACGGGAACTGGAACTGCTGGTGCGCTTCTTCGTCTGTAATAGAGCCTCCTCTTGAGTCCTGACTCCTCATGAAACTTAAGCGGAGCGGTGGCCAACTATTCGATCGCATTTCCGTCTCTGATATGGTCGCCAATCCACCTCAACTTTAGGGCTTTAGCCAATAGCTCTCTGACACTCTATCCCAGCTGGTGATTCGGCCACTCAGACCAATAATGCTGCACTAATGAATTTGCCAACTTGAATTGGAGCTGAGTCTGGGGGTAGTACTTAAACGAGCGGTAGAGTACCTGAGCAATTCACCATTTCGCATGGCTTAGAGCTTCCTTCCTTCGCCATCGTCGCAGGGATAGGGAAGCAGTTTATTGAACTTTGAAGCGTATCGTAAGCTTGTAGTTATCCATAACCATGTCGATGCTATTGAAATCAATCAGATCTAAGTACAGATCAAGTGCCAAAGCAGATGTGCACCAACTGAAGGAACGGTATGAGTTCATGACACTGGCAATGCAGGTCCTTGCGATGGAGGCTCAAGCGCTCAAGCTCAAGGGCCGCACTGTCATGAACATATCAAATCTTTTCCCGTCCTCTCTCTTCATTACCTTTGAGCCAGATAGTGCACTAGAGTATACTGATCCACTATGGAGAACGGAAATTGCCTTCCTAAACCTCCATTACAAGGTGCCTTCACTCTCCCCTACAGTATCCTCGAACCCTCTGCCTGTACCAAATGCAGTCGCGTGAGTCTAAGTTCGATTCGGCGGTGTCGAAGATTAAGCCAGCACTCACATCTTCTATCACACCCAACACCCTCTTCTTCAATACCTCGTGAAACTGCTCCACCGAAGAACGTATTTCTTTGTCCAAGCACCTCGCACAGTTGGTGGACAAGCCCTTCATTGGATTGGACAATGCCTCTTGCAAGACCCGCAGCGGAGCACTCGAAGACATCTCCTCAGCCAGATGTGTCACATATGTCGCCCACGACTGAGGCACATGCTGGCCCGGGGTGTCGATGTAGACCCACTCACATTGATGGTCACTGCGAAAATAAATATGTACCCCCAATGCTTTCTTATCCGCTGTTGCCTTGGTTAACTTGTAACGTATTTGCAGGTGATACTTCAGTAGTCTCAAGAATGCCGTAGATCCAATACCGCCATGGTCGAGGCCCAAGCAGTATGATAGGCGTATCAACTCGTCAACAGTGAAGTAAAGGGAGGCTTCGGCGACTTTCTGTGCAAGATTACTCCAGCCGTGACGGCAAGCTACCACCAAGGCCTCCAAGGGCTGGTTCTGGATGATTTTTCCGCAAATGGAAATATAATGTGCTTCCAGACAACGCACGACTGCGTCGAGGCAATATTTATCCGCAACGGGCACCAACAATTCGAGAGTCTCGACGTCCGGAATGCTCGGATTATCTCCAGGATAACAAAATCGCAGAATGGAATCGAGGATGACGGAGGATTCTTCGAGAGGAAAGACTGGAGTCGGTTCTTTGGTTGCGTCGCGATCGGTAAAGGGAAGGTCTAGCATTGTTTCGAATACGGGCGACGACAGCAAGAGGATTGTCTTGAAGACTCGGAATTCGACGTTATCGGAGGAGCGGAGGATGAGATCGGCTTTTGGGTTATTGAATGGATGGGTCGCGGGAGTGGGCGAGTCAGTTGAGGAGGACATTATGGTTGATTGGAATATTGGAGGCTGTGTATCTGTTTATAGAGTGATAGTCAGATGAATGACAGTGTTCAACCAGCGAAGTACTTATAAGCCATAGCTACCATCTTGACTTCGGTCACTTGTGTGATCGCACAGCTAGAGGTGCGAGCGGATTGTGATGAGATAGAAGCGTTGGCAGAGCATGGGTTACTTGAAATTTGAATTGGTGTATTCCAATAGAATGCTGAGTGTTGAGCGAACACCAAGCAAGCCCCTTGAGTTCCGCTATCTGCTGTGCATCAGAATTTCTGGATTGAGATGTAAGAACTTCACTGCGCTCTGAGTCTGTTGAGAAATAGATAGTCACTCTAGGTCTTCGAATTGTAGGCGCACAGGTCTAGATGTAGATATCACAGCAGCGAAAACCGAAGCTCAAGACTGAGTTGAGACTGAGTTGTCTACGCAGAGTAACATCAAATTTGTCGGTGTTCTTATTCTTCGAAGGACTCGCTAGAGGTGGAAGTCTGGAGCGAAGGCTTGTGGAGAGCCTTGAGTTCTTGGGGAAGAATCGAATTAGACGTTAGGAAGGAACCAAGAAAACATGAAATGTGCCACACAGGCCTGATTCCCTTCCTTCCAAAGACGGTTGTCCAAGGACTGAGTCGCGTGAGGGAGCAGAGAAACGAGAAAAACAGCCAAGAGTCCAGAAATAAAGGCACGAAAGTAGAGCAATCCGAGACCAGAAATGCACATGAGGAGACATGTGACAAGCTTCGAACGCAGCCGTGGCACAGCGTACGGCGATTGGAATAACTGAAGATGAACGGGATATTGTATTGGTACCGAATAAAGCGTGGTTTTTCTGAGGGAAAACCATTGGTGGCCAAAAAGAAAAACTAATTAGTAAATAAATTATTTACCGAAGGGAATAACTCATGGAATTCGGGTTGTTTATATTCGTGGGAACTCAAAGGGAGACTTATCGTTTATCAGTGCGATTAAGTCAGTAAAATCAATTGGATTTCCGGTGCATATGCCAGTTGGGAAACAATTAGAATTCCGATTGCGTTATCTTTTTCAAAGAAAATGAGATCCCATAATTCCTTTCGATTATCTGGAGATATTCCGGATTTTGGCTGGGATTGGGAATATCTTTGAGGTTATGTCCAGATAAACCCCTTTCATATCTTAGAATAAAGCAATCGGAATTCTAATTGTTTCTCAACTGGCATATGCACCGGAAATCCAATTGATTTTACTGACTTAATCGCACTGATAAACGATAAGTCTCCCTTTGAGTTCCCACGAATATAAACAACCCGAATTCCATGAGTTATTCCCTTCGGTAAATAATTTATTTACTAATTAGTTTTTCTTTTTGGCCACCAATGGTTTTCCCTCAGAAAAACCACGCTTTATTTGGTACCAATACCATATCCCGTTCATCCTCAGTTATTCCAATCGCCGCACGCTGTGTGGAGAGCGAAGAGGCGACTTGCGAAGTAATATTTCAATTTCAGTCTCGACACGGACGATTCAAGTTCAAGTTTGCCTGGGTTGTCGAAACGGGAGACACAAAAAGAACCAAAGCATTNGGGACCATACGTCAAGGAGCGAGAAGGAAGACACGAAAATCAGTCTTCGTCCCATCCACTGATCCCGAAGAATCCATCATCCATCGAAACAGCACGCTGGACCGAAATTGAGCGGCGAGAATCAAGGGAGAAGAGAAAAGAGAATAGAGAAAAGAAAACCAGTTGCCGCCTGATCATACAAGTCTAGTTCGAAATTGTTCATTATATAGAGTAAAGAAGCGGTTGAATCGACACACAGAAGAATAACGGCAACCCACTACTCTAGAGTATACCCAAAGTACGACCAAATTATTACGAAAATCAATCAACGAACGAGACCAAGCACCGTCTATCTTGTCGACGATACTACGATGGGAATCACCGATGCCGGTGGAGGTATAGTTACAGTGTCCTGGGAGATGGACGGGGTATTAGCTTGGTTTGCGCAAGGGGCGAAGAAGGCGACGGAGCAGGCGGCGCCAACATACCATGTACCGAATACCAGTCTCCTCATGCACTGACTACTCAACCAACAGCTTTCGAAGAAATTTTGATGGCATTGACGGGCAAGGAGGAAGCACATGCAAGCAAACGATTGACGGGTATTGGTATTGGGCGTAGACATAGGGAGGGAAGCAAGGGTAGGCATTTCCCAGTCTGAAACGAAACCAATGTATCGTCAGGATGTGTATAAACTTGGAAGACGGCGGAAGGTCATACGACAGGGAAGAGCACCGCGATGGTGAGGTACAACGGAAGGTTCCTCGCGGGGGTGGACATATCCACATGGAATAGTCAGAAGCGGAGGTGCTAGCTGTCTTGATGGTCTACGGCAGCGATGTCGAGCGAAGCTAAGGTGCCTGCGAAGTGCGTACGCTGGAGGGGGAGAGAGAGGAGATGAGGGTAAAGATAAGCGAGCGGTGAGAGGGAATATATAGTGGGGGAAACGAACCCAAAGCCGAAAAATCAAGAACGTCAACCGAGCAAACCTTCCTCCTCCGCAAGCGTAGGAACGGCCCAGAGCTGCATAAAGACAGCTGAGATGCTCACCGAGACGAGCTATCAAGGAGCAGCGTCAGCGGATGGAGATGTCACGAAGCGACATGACGTACTTTCCCGAAGACCTGTTGCTAAAAATCTCTGGGTCTAGGAGGAGTATGATATGGTCAAGATGACGGATGCGAAGAGACGCAGAAGCGTATACTTACTGCGGTTCGTTAACCTCCGACTGACCAGTCATCCACGGCCGATTGCCAGACCTGAGCGACAGCAATCGGTATGCAGGCCAGTCGCTCCGTTTCCTTGTGCATACGCGATTCGGGTCTTCAGGCTCCTTCATGCTTCAGCCGTGCGCTCAGCTGCGAGGTACAGCCTTGCCGGCTGAGTGGCGGAGGACACGCTGAAAAGAAAGGTTAGCGACGATATGGTGGCAGGTGACCTGCAATAGGAAGACATACCCGAGAGAGCTTGTCTTGTCCTACTCCTTCCAGCATAGTTGTGCGGGTCTGTGATAGTTTGGGACGCAGCGGAGAGCACCCAAATGACATCGATGATCCGCGCAGCGTGAGCAGATGACGGAAGGTTGTACGGGGTAGCAGGAACTCTGAACGCATAATCGGCAGCGGTAGCGTAAAGTCTAGAGGCAGCGAAGGGCGTAAGTCATGACGATGGATGAAAGGGAGCACAGAGGCGTATTCACAGGGTACTAAGAGTCGGTTGAACGTTGAACGTTGAAACGTTGATGTCCTAGCTGGGCCTGAATCAAGGCAAAGGACGAAAACGGGTACAAAGGCATACTCACGGCGTTCTCAGAGTCCACGTCCATTCTCCTGCTGTTCCAACAATTACGGCCGCTCCTTCGTGACCATGAGTGGAGACTCTGATTCCAGACGCAAGAACTGATATGGCCATGCGTCATGTTAAACGACAGCGTAGAGATGTACCGTGCCGCGTGCGTTGATTATGCGTTGAAGGAGGCGCGTTTCGGGGTCGTGTTCAGATTTCGAATCCTTTGTTTTTGACAGACATTTAGTTGTATGATCTGACATAAATTTCGGACGTATCGAGTCGTTGGATCAAACAAGCCTGGTCGACGCGGGGACGAACAAGGGACATCGGAGGGGAAAAAGTAACAAGTGACTGAACAGGCGCTTGAAAGGCGCTAAATTGGCTTGGTGACGTCATTCAGGATGGGAAATTCAAGTCTCATTTCTCCGCCCATGTCGTTCACGCCCAATTCACGCCTCGTATCATCCATTCTTGAAGATTGCAGATCAAATTCGAAAGTCATTGATATGTCCACAAATGGCAGACACAGATGAACTCTCTTTGAGCTTGCGGTCCGAGCGAGAACTGACACAGTCTTTCCAGGATGACCCTCCTACGCGCTACCATTTCCCCGCCGTTGAATGGCCCTCCAATGAAGATACGTTTATTCTCGGCCCTGGAAGAAACATGAATCACCTCAAGGCTGACTCGAGGCACTGGTCCCCATGGGCTGTTCAACAGCTTTCATGCATCCATCTTTGGGGCTTAGGCGACGTAGAGTAGGTCGGACCAGTCATCGTGATTCATCAAATATTCGAGATGTGCCGTGTGGTGTTCCCTTCAGCACCGTAAACAAGTGCGTTACCTGCGGCTGATCATATCTACAGCTCTCAAGCGCTTCAGAACCGGGAGTTTCGTGGGGCCGAGTTGATAAGAATGATACCCCAAAATTAAGGCTAGAATATGTCCGCGCCGCTGAAGCTTCATGGTGCCTGTACCCTTGGTCCTATGAGCTCAGAGTCAGCGTGAACCCACGGTGCGCTTGTCAATCTCATTCCCCACTCGCCTCGTCAATTCGACTCGACATCCCTCAGTCCTCCCAATCCCCACAATCCATGAATTCTGTAGCGTGGGCCGTATACGGCGTGTCTCTACTGGTGCGTAATCATCTTTATCTCTTTCTCCATTTGTCATCATGGACTGACGCACTTCTCAAGACTCAGATACCACCCTCTTCCTTTCCATTTAGCCTGTGACCAGTATCAATATCCCGTCTACAGGCTCCAGGAACCAGCAAATGTGAACCTCGTACCAATTTAGGTCTTACCGTCGAAGTTTAGGTTCATTTATTGCACGGAGGGTGCTCACCCCGACCGAAGAGAAAGTAGAAACAAGAAAACAAGATTAGGGTGGTGACCCCAAACCGAAAACGAGGCTTGAAGATCGGAGATGCACTGTAAGAAACAGTCAGCAACCATCGCGTCTAGACTCTACTCAACTTAGGATTGTAAAGGTGTAATCAATGCCATGAGAAAAGTTACACCAAAGCGACACCAAGAATGTTCCAGGAGCAATCCGTGAAACAAAAATCGAAGGACACATCTACATCAAGGCGAGGCGAAAGGAATGATTACGTCGAGAGAAGCGCGAGGAGATACGGTGAAGACGGACGAATGGACGAATCATGCCATCGCATCATCTTTTCGTGGGGTCGGACAAGCAACTCTGCGAACTGGGTACGCTTCATAATGTTCTCCTGGATGGGATGATGGAATGGATGGTCAGGAGTGCGAGGTGTTCATTGGCTAACGATGGGATGGAAAGTGGTAGCAAATGGGTGAGATGGATCGTTCATGTTGCTCCTTCCGTGTCTTCCAATAATACAGTCCTCTAGCGGCTTTGCAACTTGTCTTTACCCTTCTTTTTCGACCCGTGGAGAAGCAGATCTCATCAACGCGCTGGGCTGTCTTTCGAACCGCTCGGCTGTACATGATGGTCCTGAATATAGTCAAATGGAGATTGTAGGCGAGTATAATTTTGCCTTCGTGACTGACTTGTGAGTGACTAAGAGCATGGAAAGTCAGATCCTGACATGCAATTGCGAACCGGCATTTCTCAGTTCTGTCGCTGGCCGGCGTTACACGTTTTCATGTCATATCCGCCGAGTATAAGTAGGGTCTTTCTCGCAGGTAGTTCCTCGGAGTACCTCTCCTCAAAACGATAACGAACGCTCCTGTACATGATGAACTCGTATCACCCAGCTCCGCCAAACTTCTCAATGCCCGGCGCTTTTGAACCCTCAGAGCCTCTAGTCGATCCCGACGATCCATCAATATTCGACGAATCAGGCCATGTTTTTGAAGGACCTCTACAACCACCAACCCCCTGCCCGCACGACGACGATGCTCGGAACCTTGTTTTATCCGTCGACGGAACAGCAAATCAGTTCAGCGCTAACATACGTCCCTCCTTCCTTTCCCCCATCTGAATTTAGTCGTTTACCCTTCGGCCTACTCACCCTAGAACACGAATGTCATAGAAATGCACAGCCGACTGGTGAAGGACAAGAAACAGCGAACTTTCTACAACAGCGGCATCGGAACTTACGCAAAGCCGTCGATTTTCTCGTTTACTTACCTCAAACAATTCTTGTTCCATACGATCGATATGGCGATTGCTTGGTACGTAATCCAGCCTTCGCCATCGAATTCAAAGCATTGAGGATAGCATAGGAATTTCGAGCGCATTGTTCACGAAGCGTATGAATGGCTGTCCGAGAATTACAAGCCTGGTGACCGAATTTACCTGTTCGGTGAGTTCTTGTTTCACGTCTTTGCTCCTTTGTGAGACTAACGATTGGCTAGGTTTCTCTAGGGGAGCATACCAGGTTCGGGTAATCGCCGGTATGATTCATAAGGTGCCGTGAACCACCAATACATTTAGTCACTGTGACGCTCGCTTAACAGCTTGCTCGTTAGGTTGGGCTCCTCCATAAGGGCAATAAAAATCAAATTTCATTGTGAGCTCGCTTCTTTACTATATTGTCCCTACAGAGCTAAAGTGAATCTTAGTGCCTACGAGCTATACGCATCGGTCACCAATGCTACCACACGCGACCAGCCACAGCCATCAACAAGCTCAACAACGTCGCCCGGTTTGGCGGACGCCAATGAGCACGATCTCTGCGAGCAATTCAAGCAGACATTGTGTCACCCAGATGTTCGAGTTCATTTTGTGGGTGCTTGGTACGTACCTACCTCATCTCTGTACTAGCATCTAATCTAGTGGTACACAGGGACACGGTCTCGTCTATAGGAGTTCTTCGCGGCCAATCCCTCCCTGAGACTGTTACTGGGATGGGCCATGTTTGCGCCTTTCGTCATGCCCTAGCGCTCGATGAGAAACGGGTTAAATTCCAACCTGAATACGTTAACGGCGGTCTTGGACCTTTACCCGGAGATACTGAAACTGTGAGAGAGGTGTGGTTCCCTGGAACACATTCCGATATGTACGTTTAACGCCTCAATTTGCCTTGCCTACCATTATCCATCAAATTTCTACTAGCGGTGGCGGGAATCGTCCTAACGCAGATCTTTCCAACTTCGGTCCGTCGCTTAGATGGATGATGCACGAAGCTAGCAACCGGGGCCTACGTTTGACACGGTATGATGGACAGTGGGTTACTATCCATCCAAAAGAATCCCTGAAGGGTGTTTGGAACCTGCTTGAGTACCTTCCCATCCCCTCACTTTCGTACACCAATAAGGATAGTGTGACATGGTGGTATGTTTTCCTTCTGTTGATGGCTTGTCTACAACCTCAATCGTGCTTCCGTTGGCTATCTCCTGCTTAGGCCACATAGGGGCAAGGGGCGCAAGATCCAGCCACAGCAGCTTATTCATGAGTCCGTGTCCCGCACCCACAAGACACGGTCAGGGACTACAGATCCCCCGTACGTTCCTGCAGCAGATCCACCTGATGGTGTGTCTAGCTGGGATGAGTTTCTTGACACATACCCTTCAACCTCTTCTCATCTGGTTGAAGGGGACACATTCGAGCGTCTTACACATATATTGAATGCACTGATAAGTGTGTACGAACACGGAGACTTTTCGACGCTCGACACATCAATAGCAAGGCTGCGGCCGTACTTACAAGATGGTCAGGCTTCACCGTCATCCTGCCGAAATCGACTTGTTGAAGTTAGTGAAATGCATGGGTAAACCATGGGTATCTTTGGTTCAACCCATACCCAACCCACATGTAACCCACACCCACCACGATGGGTATGGGTATCTGTGGGTTGGGTATTGGAATATGGTGGGTTCCCCATGGGTTATACCCATTGTGGGTAACCCACGGGTCAACAGGTTTAGTGTGCGACGCCGAAGACACTCCTAGACCTTTCTAAGTCAATTTGAGAGTCCGCAAATAGGGTCTCGCAACTTGGGGCGAATTATAAAGGTACCTTCCTGTTGTTGGAATCTCTTGAGTCCGAGCTCATTTTCAAGAGAATTACTCAGGATATGTACGGCAAGCTATAGCGTCCCATTATCCCCAGTTGTTCTCATGATATAGCTATACTACCCAAAGAGCTTACAATAGGAGTCAGGAGCTCGAAATGCGAGCGCGGACAAGGATTAAGAATACACTAAAACCAATGGTATACCAATCAAAGCTGTAGTAAGTATTGACATATGATATATCTAAACTAGCTCATCGACGCCAATTTTATCCCATCCAAGTCCTGGATCAAACTCACCCTCACTATCATCGCCGACTCCCTCGACATCTGGCATTTGTGCTATTTTGGTCAAGTCCTTGTCTTTAATCATACCAATAAGACTCCATTGACCCAGACAGAGGATTGCGCGGGTGCTCTGAGATGAAAGACGGTTGCGTATGGACGAGATAAGAAGCCGGCCCTGGCTGAATACACGTTCAACGGCCACGGAGGTAGCTAGACAAGTTCACTTTAGCGACAAACGAAGCAGTGACAGGACGGAATGGGCTTACCAGGAATTGTAAGATAATCTATTGCCATCCGCGACAGCCTGGGATACATCGAACGGCGCTCAACCCACCACTGGATGACATTGGTTGTCATTTCGGGGTCTGTGCTAAGGTATCGTTCAAGTTCATCTCGATGTTCCCGCGCGATTGGAGCAGAGAGTGCGGGAAGGGAGTCGAAGATATTATCTGTACGTTTCTAGAGAAGATTGTCAAGCAAAGCGGCACACAGGCAGAGTGAGACGCACCGGTGCTGCGGAACTGTGCTGTGTTTGGGAGCTTTCTGAAAGCCCGCTCGTCGGGGGAGGAACTTCCAGCCCTGCATATCTGGTCTCATAGACTTGCCGGACCAGCTGACGAGCCTTTTCTTGCCACTCTAGATCCCATTCAGCCTTTTCAAAGTAAGAAAGCTTGTAGCGAGGGTGGAGGACTGTAACGAAGATCCTCATCAGCTAAACTGAATGAAACTGGAAGGATGACATACCCATAGCAATGCGATATAGCTCTGAGCCGTCTGTTCGGCTGTAGTATCGATTGCAGGTACGTTTGGCGACCGCGACAGAGGCTCTAATGGCCGAATGGAGTTTTGGATTGAGTGCATCCGATCCGAACTTCTCATCTATATGATCCATAGCAGGAATAACAGTGGCGAGGTTGGGTGTTTCACGAGAGAAGAAAAGAGTGGCATCCTTAAGAATCTGGAAGTGCGAGGAGCCGATATAAGGGTTGACGTTGAACGTTGAGGAGCGGAATCAAATTCAGTGGCAACGGAAGCAATTCCGTGATCACGGAGGTATTTGTCAGCATCCAAATCGAGGCATTGGGAATGATGGGACCCACGCGCAAGACATCACGCAGCTGCTCTGCAATTTTCCAGTCGCTGTTGGCCATCTCGTACATCCCCAACGCCTCCTCATGCTGCTGTGTCATTGTCTGGACCGCTGAACGATACTCGATCGCAAAGTCAAGCATATCAAATGTGGAGTTCCACCGTGTTGTCACATCGCGAGGCATTACCCGCTCCTTCAAGTGAAGCGCTGCGAGTACCTTTTTCCAGGCTGGAAGGAGGATGGTGGTTGAATGAAGAATCTTGTAGGAAAGCTTACGAAGCTACTCAGGTTATGGTGAGTTCTTTCTTCGCTACACTTGTATAGTGACTTACCTTCACAAGAACCAAGGAAACAGGTTGGACCTCCTCCCGATGCGCCGCTTTCTCCCCCTCGCTCATCGAATCCAGCTCATCGATCCATCCCTGGATATCATCGTCATCATTCTCAGCTTGGCCTGACCTCCCTGCCTCGAGTCGTGTCTGAAGATCCTCCATATCCAGGTCCACAGCCAAATCGGCCAGTTCCTTCTCGGCGGTAGACATAGCATCGTGTTTCTTACCCTTGGGTACGTCGAATTGTTTCAGTAGACTCTTTGCAACCAGGTTAATGATATGTGCAAAGCACCGGACCCGGTTCTCTTCTCCCTTATACTTCAAGACAAGGTCGGCGATCTCCTCGATCATGGTGTCATTTGCAGAGGCGTTATCGCAGGTAATGCTCAGAATCTGGTGGGGATCAGTGAGTAAAGCTTCTCAGATGTTGTAACGTTGAAGGCTAACCTTATTTTGGATCCCAAAGTCATCTAATACTTGGGCGAACGCTGCTGCAAGGTTGAAGCCACTGTGCGACTNGTGCAAAAGACGGGTGAGTACAAATCTTGAATCTCTCACAGGTTACATACCTCGGAGACCTCCACAAGGTCAAGTAGGATGCTAATAGGCTCGCCATCCATCTCCAGATGAACCGTTATAGCCACAAATGCCCTGTGGTTGGGCGAAGTCCACGCATCGGTAGCGAAGTTCAAATCACCATCATATTCCTGCAGCATCTTCGCCATACGTTTACGTGCACGCGCAAAGACTAGCTTGACATCTCGGGAGACTGTCGTCGGTGAAGGTAGGTAATATCCAGGCCTTCCTGTCTTCATCAGACACTGAAATCCTCGATCAGACACGATCTTGAACGGCCGTAGGCTCTCCGTTACCCAGCGGACGATCTCGGCCCTGTACAAATCATTTTACTTTCATCTCAGGCAAATGTACTGTAAGTACTCACTTGGTCTCGATCTTCGTGTGCTGACGGTGTGAAAAAGTTACTTTCCCCTTTCCCTTTCTCTCGAATGCCGCCGTGATCTTGCCATCACGAAGAATGCCTTGTACGATGTTTGTCCGCACCACGTCAACATCACCAGCCTCATCCGCTTTCTCCACAGTCTCCTTACCCCAGCACGTAACCGCATGCTTGCGCATGTTTCCGGTGGACTGCGCATCCGTAGTATCAAGATAGCGATGGGTCTTGTGGCCACATCCCTTTGCGGCGCAAACGAAGGTGTGGCGTTTGCGGCCATGCCTATAGTCAACTTTCACCTCGGGCTGGAAGAATCCATAGATGGGTGATCGCCATTTTCGTTTCATTCGTTCTAAAAAAGATAAGTACTTTGCTCCTATTGTGGTAGTCCCATTTTACTTACCCAGCTCGGTGTCGTCATCTTCCTCGCCATTGTCTGGCCCTGTGGGAGCGCTAACCTTCTTAACAGTGACATTCCCATCAACATCCTCCATCTCAATGATCTCAACTCCGTTATCAGAGTGTTGCGCATCATCCTCCTCCTCTGACACAACTGTTACTTTCTTAGTTGGTCGTTTTGTGGACTCCTTGGTAGTAGTTTTTGGTTTCTTCTTGGGGATGCCGCTGGCTTTTTCGGTTGGAATAACCTTTCGCTTTGCTGCAACGGGGGGGTCGTCTAGCGCCATATTGAGAGATAAGAAACGAAAATTGATTGTCGGGCTGCCACGCCCCTATATACCCCCTTCTGTACCCGTAACCCACAGAATGGGTATGGGTTTTTTCAGATATATGATACACCCACCCATACCCATACCCACGAAACCCATACCCATAACCCATGTGGGTATGTGTTACCCATGCATTTCACTAGTTGAAGTTGACCTCTTTTAGGTGATCGCCTAGCCTCAGAGCGTGAGCTGGGAAACGCGATACTGTACGCCATCGATGCCATCAACTCCAATCCCGGCCCGGAAATTCAAGAGACGCAGTGTCTGGATATTTTACGAGGCCTTCTAGCTTACGCACCGCCCATACCACCAGAGAAGCGGACTTTCAACACCCTGCAAATCAGAGCATTCTCCTCGCCGATTCGCCGGTCCTGTTTGTTGGATCCAAAAACAATAATTGAATCGCTCGGCGATCGTAAGTCTCACTCTTTGCCATGTTTCAATGATTTCATTCATGATGATATTCATGCTGAATACCACATCTGCCCTTTTTCAGCTCGACTAACTTACTATGACTACCGCCTTCAAGATAAGGACGTTCAGGCCGTATCCCTTCCCCGGCGTGGCCTACATGTCCTTGTGAAGCAACCTCACTCATCCCCCGACACTGGCGCGGGCTTGCATGAGCGGCACATGAAAATGACCTTCCAGCTTCTCCGTTACGATAGGGACCAAAGAGAGCCGCGCATACATCTCGACGGTAGATTCTGGGGGTCCAATATTCCCTTGTGTTCTCCCCTGACGGATCCGTCATTGTCATGACATCAAATACCATGCACCTTGCTACTGTCTTCAAAGTCGAGTCGGACGGCATGAAAATATTCCGCCAGATATCATACTCTGAAATCAGTGCGGACCTTGACATAGGCGATATCACTGTCGTCTGCATCTCCCAAACTGGCCATACCATCATCTTCGGGACTAACAAGGGCTTTATCATTGTTATCCAAGATTATAAAAGGCGTCATTACCGAATGCGCTGCGCTACCCCCATACACCATCTTCTCGGCCACGACATCGAGACAGTCATATCCGCCAGCAGCGAGGGAGTGGCCCTGAGTCTGACGAATTTCCGGGACAAAGGAGACTTTGACTTCAACGACTCGCTCGGGGCTTCTGCCCTGGCAGCTTGCTGGTCGACATCAATTATCGTGGGTGGATCATCGTCAGGCGTCCTGAAAGTCTGGAAACTTGACAGGCCTAGTGTTTTCCACTCGATTTCTACCCCTCACAGCGGCATTCAAGCATTAGCATTCCGAGAGGATGGATTGGCACTCGCCTCATCTGACCGTTTGTCTGGGAACGTCAGAGTATGGTGCTGCCAGACGTGGGCGCCCCTTCTGAACTTCGACGTTCAGCATTCAGCGTCGTTTCTCACGTTTTCGTTCGATGGTATGGACCTCGTGGTAGCGGATGCTGGTCGTGTCACTCTCCTCGATGCAGATATTTTCAACAAGGAACAGAACACTGAGGCTATTCTAGTTGATGCCGCAGAGCCTGGTGATAGCGAAGAGCCTGACAATACGGAGGAGTTGGTTGGTGATATCAAGGTGATATCAAGGAGTCTGATCCCCAAGGTGTCTGATGATCTAGACGGCATTAATCATCGTCTGGCTGCTTTGATCATGGAGCTGCGGGCCAAGGTCGAAGTGGAGGAGCAGCATGATATCGAGGAGCCGGACAATACCTAATGATACTGGTTGGATATTGGCACGGTAAAAAAATAAAAATCAACAAGGACAGCACCTAGTATGCCTCGAAATTTAGACCATGATTGGATACAAGTCAAATTGATGTTGATCCTGTAGAGTAGACAAGAAGCGAAACTCGACTCTTTAGAGTGTGGATGCGATGGTGAAATGGAACCGAATATTAAACTTACACATGGAAACTTGAGCTTGAGAACTGGGCCTAGGTAACAAGTACTGAGGGCTGAGAATCTCAACTGCATCAGCTAAGAGGACGGAGAGTGCGCAGTGAGGCCGCAAAATGAGCCAGAAGGTGTTCGCTGCAGGTCGTTGGGCCAATATCAAGACGCATTCACGGGAGACAAGGAAAGGGAAAAAAAGACATACTTTGATGGGGTTCAAGGCATCGGCGTGTCGCTCAACCAGGATCGCAAAACGTGGAGTGGAGAAAGTTGGGCCAACTGGTAAATGGTATTGGTAGTGAGTCACGAGGCGGACAAACCCACCTCATGGCTGTGTTTGCTGAGCGAAATGAAGAAAGAGAAATACGAGTCATGAAATGAGAAGCCGAAACTGAGAGGAGAACAAACAGAACACCGAAGCGGACACCGAGGAACAGGACATACGTCTGCGTCTCAGCAGACAGCCCTGCATCATCCATTGAGCATCGAATTACCCTACCTATACGACCTCGGTGAGGACTGGAAAATGACAAAGGAGAGGCGAGAACGAGAAAGAAGAAGCGAGAAGCGAAACGCGAGAAACAAGAAACAAACAAGGAAGGAACACTGAGAGACATGAAAGGAGGAAAAAGAAACCAATGATAACAAAGGTAAGTAAAGTGTCCATCTTATCAGAGCGTTTGAAGAGTAACTAGTTACTGTCCATCATACTCCACACACAACTCGTGGAAGAACATTGGGGACTCAATAGCATCGCACGTACAAAGCTCATACAGCACAACGAGCGACACCGGGGAGGAATACCAAACTACTCTACAGCCATCTACTAGTCCGGGTAGCATCGATGCAGGTAGCGAGAACAAGAAAGGCAGCCGAGAGCATACGTAACACCAAGGTTAAAGAAGGATCGTTTGCCCTACGAAGTGCTCTCTGCTTAAGAGGGGAGAGCTAGAGAACTACAGGTGTCAGCGCTGGCATCGACGAGATGCGAAACGACAGTACGTACACCGCTTGATGGTATGGTCGATCGACAAAAGTGTTCATGGAGGTCAGTGGGGGATACCAACCTTCTGGGAGAGGTAAGCCAATAAGCACGAGGGGATTTGAGGTTGACACACCTTCCAACGGCCCATCGCAACGGCACAGGACAGATGTAGTCCAGTCACTTCGAAGCGCTACAGAAACTTCGACGGCAGCGCGGATGGTGACTTGAATTCAAGCACGCGAACAAGTAGTCGATTAGCTGCGTCGTGTATGCAGGACTGTAAAAGATATCACGTTAATATGCGCATGAAGACGGCAGGACAGGGAGGTCGAGGGAAATGTGAGGTGTATCACGGCGACGTTGAAGGGAGAACTGTGGGAAGGGAAGGCAGGGGAGGAAAGAGATGGACGAACCGGATTACCCGCGCCCATCGACGACTAAAAGCAACCAGTGTCCGGCATATCAGAAATCTACGGTGGGTAATTGATTTGCGTCGAAGTGTCTTGCAGTTTGACGGGCGTATGGAGGCTGGTGTAAGTGGGTGAGACGCATCCCAGTGACGTGACGTCGTACCCCTAGTCATCGAATGGTGGAAGGAAGCACATATTCATAATCTAGACAAATGGCAGGGCGGCGACGGCGTTACCCACTGGAGCTCTGCAGGCATGCCTCCTCGTTGTTGCGGTTTGACTCGAGGTCATCCAAGACAGGTGATTGGCGTTGAGGAATTCAATCCGTTTTGTTGACCTTGCAACATTTTTTGCGCTGGGATTAGTGTCAAGTGTGGAGGTCCCCTGGATATTCGGCGTGTGCCGATCCGTGAGCGGTGATAGAAGCGCGAATAGATTAAGGAGAATAATGCAAGGCAGGGCGTATCATTGACCACGTTTGCGTAGGAGCTGGTGGCATCAAAGGTCCTAGGTGGGTCTGAGTAAGGACAAAGGATGAAGAGGAAGACGGAAACATACTCACGGTGTACTCGAAGCCAATAGTCATTCTCCTGCTGCTCCCGCAACTAAAGCTACTCCGCCCGAGACAATTGATAGATCCTCTGAGTCTAGTCGCCATCTTTCTGGACATCAGACGAGTGGACAGTGTTAAAAGAGCGCTTCTTCCGTCCATTCAATGTCATGTAGGTCGACTTCGCGTATCCTGAGGCCTCGTTTTGCGTCAAACGAGCTTGGTTGATGTGGAAAGAGAAAAATTTGTCCAGTGGGCGCTTGGTCGGCGCTAAACCCCATGTGCGATGACATCATCCTTGTTGGAAACACGACTCACTTCTTGCTTCCACAGGACCGGAGAGAGTTGAACGGATGATAGGTCCCCGTTACCCCTTGAGAGCGGGGGTGATGATTGTGCACCCTCAGACGGTTGAAATAATTAGAAGAAGTACTTTAGGTAGGGACCAAGTAGGGACACGGTTTTCTGAAGCATCCGGTTAGCTTTGCGTTTGCTTGTCATTGACCGGCAACGAAGATCTGATATAATTACAGACCTAGCGTTCAAGCAACTGTGTAAGTATCAATGGAAAGAAATGGTATAAATCAACGACGAAGATTGAAAATGATGGACTCAGCAGCATCGGTCACCATTTGAAAAAGACTCGTACATGAGGAGAAAGGAGCTCAAGGAGAAGGACTTCAATCTCTAAAGTATTATTGTTGAATTCTCCGCCTATTCCAAATAAAGTAAATTCGCGTAAGCTTGTGTAGATTTCTACGCAGAGATGAAGTAACAACCCACATTCTCCCTCAGTGACGATACCCTCTGCTGTAGCGTCTTGTGAAAGTCAGCAACCGCACAGCGCATGCTCTGCTTGAAGCAACCCCTGCAATCCACCGAAACACCCTTCATCGGATCTGCCAACGCCTCCCTAAGGACTCGGAGCGGCGCACCCGCGGACATCTCCTGGGACAATTGCCCTACATACGCGGCCCACCAGCGTGGCCCACGGCTCCCATTCCCCATGGCAATCCACCCGCAACTATGATCATCCTTACTCTGAACGCCGGATTGGAGACCCGCAAAGCACATGTCTATCTTGCCCACGCCCCGACGGATTCGAAGATGGTACTCAAGCAGCCTCCAGAACGCTGCTGATGTAAGGGTAACACCTTCTTCAGTAACTCCAGATGCTTGACCTATCAATTCATCAATGGAGTAGTAAAGACAGGCTTCGGCGACTTTCTTAGCGAGATCACACCATCCGTGACGGCAAGCTACCACCAAAGCTTGCAACGGTTGATTCTGGATGGTTTTCGCGCAAATGGAGATATAACGGGCCTCCAGAAAGCGCATAGCTCTGTCGAGGCAGTATTTATCCACCACAGGTACCAACAGCTCGAGTGTCTGGACGTCCGGAATGCTGGGGTTATCTCCGGGATAACAGAATCGCAGAATGTAATCAAGGATGAGGGAGGATTCATCGAGAGGAAAGACTGGAGTCGTTTCTGTGGATGTTTCGTGATCGGGAGGGGGAATTTCTAGCATTGTCTCGAATACGGGTGAGGAGAGCTCGAGGATCGCTTTGAACACTCGGAATTCAACGTTGTCGGAGGAACGAAGGATGAGGTTGGCTTTTGGGCTGTTGAATGGGTGATCGGCCACACTGGGAGAGTCGTTTGGGGAGGACATGACGACCGCTTCGAGTCGCACTGTAGATTAGTGTATGCAGGAATGATTAGAAGAATACTGGGGTTCACCCCTCGAAGTACTGAATCGAAGTACTTATAGGCGATACAGCCGCTATCATTTCGAATCAGTCGCTTCTGAAAGTGCGCAGTTGGACATGCGAAGCGACTGTGATGGGATAGAAGCGTTGGCAGGGTATGAGTCACTTGACGTTTGAATCGACGTGACCCATGAGAAGGTCGAGATAATAGGTAATACCAACAAGGTTCCCTCGAATTCCACAGATCGCTGCGTACTCTTTCCAAGCGTTAAGACAATCATAGGAATCTTCTGGATTGAGATGCACGAATTTAACTGCGCTCTGAGTCTTGGGCGCACGCGGCACGTGTTGATGGGGAAATCGTAGCAACAAAACTTGAGTCTCAGGTTCGAGCTGAGTCTGAGCTGAGTAGCATCGAAGGTGTTGTTCTCAAGCCTTGAGCTTGAGGTTTGGAGCGACATTCGGAAGGAAGGAAGTGTCATACAGACCCATTCCCCTCCCTTCTGAGAACTGTGCTCGAACTGAGCAGTGAGAACCATGACTCGTGAAGCTTGAAGGAGAACATAGAACCTCAAATCTAGATAGAACCAGCGCAGAGAAGCCCGAGCTGAGAAATGATAATACATCCTTCGAAGTTCGTACAGTAACTTGTAAGGCCGTCAATGGATGCTGAAACTCAAGTGGTTCCCAGCGAACAAAGGGAAGGAAGATTGGTACCAATCGTACATGTTTAAACGAGCTAGACCTGAAAATAGAAGATGGTCGAGGAGAGGAAACCATGGCCACTGACCGGGTTGTAAACCAGAAGCATGAGCGAACAATGAGTGAAGGCGGAAACAAACCAATGACATCATCTGAAGCCGTTTAGCGCCGGTCGAAGTTTCTTCCCGCTCATCCACTTCACCGTCCAAGCTCGTTCGGTGCAAGACCACACAATCCAGTCTACGGTCGGACTATTCTCACAGATCAAAGACATCTACCAACTTGTCTCTGAAGCACACCCACCCGAACCGATTGAAGCACTTTCCCAAAACTTTCCGAAGCCCGAATCCTTGACCAAGGGACCCAACGGTGTGAACTTGACTGACCAGGAATATGAAGATCCGATGGAAAATGGTGACCGATGAAGGATACGGAGCGCACGCTTGCACTAGAGCACTTAGATAAGCTGGAACAACAGGGGGACCGGACACTGAGTACGCCTCCTTGTCCTTTCTTTTACTATTAGGCTGGTCGTATTCACTCTTCCCCTAGTTCATTAGCATCTTCCATTCATTGGAGCCATGTCTGCGAAACTCTCACCGGGAAGGAAACAATTGAGCAGCCAGTGCTCGTGAAGGAAGTCGCCCTCTCATGTACGCAGTTCTACTCCGTTCAGTGGCCTTTCTTCGGCTCACGCTGCTTTTAACAACGAATGCTCTACTCTCAAGGGACAAACCGCCGATCTGGAGCCTCGTTGGTGCCTTCCAAGCCGTGTTCGCAGAAGATGGACGGCTGGATCGGATGGTAGCCTCTCTTTTGACCGTGTCGGTACGTCTCCCTTTCCCTTCATTTCTTTCCTCTACAACTCATTGACGTCTGGCGTTCACACTCATTCTAACGTAGCTAACACACCTCGCGCAGCGTCAGACTCAGAAAGCACAGAAGAACCGTATCCTCTGAGCTCGCGACTGACTCAATGCTGAGACGACGGTTCGTCTGTTTGCTCGTCTGTCTCTGTCCCCTTTGTCTTTCCCCATCACAGTCATCACTTTGAGTACTTCATGAGGGCCCTCCCCTTCGTACGCTTCGTTGTGGAGCGCGCCCTCTCCCGTCGTACATCATTAAGTACTTGACCCGGCATTCATTGCCTTCATTCTAATACTGATGACATTTTCTTTCTTTCTCCACAGGCGAAAAACCCATCAGCTATTCGCTTACCCTCAAGTTCTTACGGCCAATGCTAGCACCGCTGATGGAGAAGCCTACAATCTCTTTTGCCGTTAAATTTCGTGCGGCCCATTGCTGAATTTCCGGCATGGAGTTACCCTACGCTCTACCACGAACATCCTGAGCGGTGCGATATGTTATCTCTGGCATCTGCTTTCACCACCATCCCTAAGGACCTGTGCTGACGTGTTTTCCTTCAGCATGACCTTCTAACCAGCCACCTTCGGGGTCGCGCCCGTTATCTTAGTCACAAGATGCTGCCCTTGGACGCTACCTGGTGTCGTCCGTTGATCGCTTCCTTACGATGTTACCGCCGTAGCCTTGCTTTATAACTTCTCTCCTTGGATTGAATGTATTTTTGATGTTCTGTCGTTTTGATGTATCCGTCGTACGGGCGCGAAGTATCAAGCATCTGAGGTAGGGTCGGTGAATGGACGAAAAGTCCTTTTCGCCCTGATAGGCCCCTGAATGGTCGCCAGATAACAACGAGGCAAAAACGAGGCGGAAGCCACTGCATTGTCACTGCCTCAGTTGCCTCATCCTACTCAACACCAAGAAAACACGTCTTCCCTGCGTCAACCACTCACAAGATACAATCATTGATGGTATGTGCTTCAACAAACCAGTATTTGTCCTTATCCTTCTCGTCGTTTCGTTGGCTCAGCTACTTGAACATTTTGCCAGGCTAGAATATATCCCGACCTCAACGATCAATGCGCGATTGACAAGAAGATCGCTAAACACATGAAAATCGTTTGCGCGCTGCGTACGCGTCGGAACACCTTCGCTGCGATCTCCAAGCTCCCGAACGAAATCATTGCAGAAATTTTCATCGCGTGCCGAACGCTACGCGAGATATTCAACCATACCCCATCCGCGATCATCCTTGTCTGTACTGCGTGGAGGGATATCGCCTTGAGTACGCCGCAGGTCTGGTCCCACATCTCCTTTGAGGACCCTAACTCGATTTCCCGGTCGCTTGTACATTCAAAGAAGGAACCTCTTACCGTTGAGTGCGATGCGTATCACTTCTATGGATTTGAACAACGGCATCCTATGCGTCTCTTGGCCAGAGAGACATACAGGTTCGAGGAGCTGCGTATACGTGGGCCTGGATATGATACGTCACGAATGGCTGCCCAATTCTTTCAGAAGGATGGCAGCCCTAGTGCTCCTCTCCTACAAAAACTCTCGATCCAGGTCGACGTGGGACGGGATGGCGATGAGGACAGTATGATACCTTGGATCATGACATCATTTTGGAAGGACTTAACCGCCGTCCGGTCGATGACGCTCCTGAGAATCCTGCCAATCAGCACGCCGTACCTCCCTTCCTTGAGACATCTCACCATCGATGTGAGCAGTGAAGGAAGGTTCCTATCCATACCATGGGTCATCCAGCTACTCCGTAACGCGCCTTTGCTGGAAAATGTTACGATTGGCAAGATCTCGTCCGACCATCCCATTTCGCTTACGCCACCCCTCCCCATAGCAATACCCCTTCTCGGGCTGCGGACGATCAAGTTGAAACTCAAATACCTACAAGAATCAAAACTACTGAGCTACCTCCAGATTCCGGACACCGCCAATGTCGACATCGAATTTCAGGGATGTGGTGATACCCGCAAGATCCAGGAAAATATTTCTCATCTTCGTCGGTTCATCTCCACTCGCTTCCCACCGGATTCATCTCTGGACGTGAGAGTTGTTATGGCGGCATTCACGGATGACGACTATACACTGACTGTTGGTACCAACGCGTCCACCGACCAATTCCAACTACGGATAATGGACTTTCCAAGCCCGCTGAGAAGGGAGGACAACATCGTAACATCACTTCCCCTCGGCGCAATCCACAATCTACGCTTCTGGGGGAGTATGGATGATGAGGAAGGTCAAGCTTGGTCGAAACTCCTTCCCTTCCTAGTTCATCTCAGAAGTGTTCACACCGACCGAGTGGAAATACTGCGCCTACTCGTTGGACCTGAACCATCCTCGCCCAACATCACAAGTGCCGATTTCAATAACCTGGACCTGTTGACCATTCGAGTGGAAACTGAATGGAGAGCGAAATATGATGATTGGATGTTCTTTACTTATTTCTCTCTGTAGGATCCGAAAAGAACATGGGAAACCGATACGAAGCGTTGATATCCAAGATTGCGACATTCAGAAACCACAACTTCGGGAACTCGAGCGGTACACAAAGGTAGGGTATGAGAGGGATTACTATCCAGATACTGAGGAGGAAGAAACAGAAAGCGAAGAGGGCGAGTATGAAGATGAGGAAGACGAAGAGAATGGAAATTAAGTAATTTTATATTTCTCCGTCCCTTTTCCTTTAGAACGAGCTCGGGGTCCGGTTGATCGATGTTTCCTGAAAGGAATGAGGAACGAGAGACACGAGCCGCGAAATGAGGAGCCAAAACTGAGAGGAGAGACAGAAGAACACCGAAGCGAGCATCGACCCGTTCCGCGGTGGATGCGTCTGCATCTCATCAGACGGCTCTGGTAGTCCATCAAGCCTCGACGCGTCCGACCTAGACGCTTCAGCGAGGGTTGAAAAACACGAAGGGAGAGGAGAGAAATAGAAAATAAAAAANTGAGAAATGGAAATTGAATGGAAAAGCAGAAAACAGAGAAGAGAAATAACAAATGAAACGCGAGACAGACGAAGCGAGGAGAAACAAGAAACAAGTCAATGAACACTGAGCGAGAGGCAAGAAGCAAGTGATATTAAAGGTAATTAAGTGTCCATCTTATTAGAGCGTTCGGGCGGTAACTAGTTATTGTCCATCATATTCTGGAGTACACACAAATCGGAGAAGAACATTGGTACTCGACGAGGATAGCATCGCGGGTACAAATTTCAAACAGCAAAACGTGAGCGAAAGCGGGGAAGAATACCAAACCACCGTCTTCTAGAGTACTAGTCCGGGTAGCATCGAAGTAAGTACCGAGAACAAGAAAAGCTGCCGAGAGCATACTCTACAAAACGCCAAGGTTAAACAAGGATCGTTTGACTGACAATGTGCTCTCCGCTCAAGAGGGGAGAACTACTCTAGAAAGCGAGCGGCGTCAATGCTGGCATCGATGAGGTGCGAAATGACGGTACGTATGATGATGTTGATGGTACGCTATGGTACGGTCGACCGACGAAGTTGTTTCCTGGGAGAAGTAAGCCAACAAGCACGAGGGATCTGAGGTTGACGCACCTTCCAACGGTCTTCATGGTATCGTGACGGCACGAGGACAGACGTCGTCTTACCGCATCGAAGGGTTACAGAACCTAAGCGAGCAAGTAGTTGATTCGTTGCGTCATGCATGATGAAAGAAGGAAAGAAGAAGTAAGAAATAACGAAGGTAAGTAAGTGTCCATCACTTATCAGAGCGTTCGGGTGGTAACTAGTAACTAGTAACTGTCCATCATACACACAACTCGGCGAAGAACATTGGTACTCGACGAGGATAGCATCGCGGGTACAAATCTTAAACAGTACAACGTGAGCAACACCGGGGAGGAATACGAAACTACTCTACAACCATCCACTAGAGTAGTCTGGGTAGCATCAACGTAAGTAACGAGAACCAAAAAGGCAACCGAGAGCATATAGTAGCCGTTTGACCGACGGTGTGCTCTCCGCTCAAGAAGGTAGAACTAGAGAACGAGCGGTGTCAACGCTGGCATCGACAGGATACGAAACGACGGTACGTACAATGATGTTGATGGTACGGTCGATCGACAAAACTGTTCATGGAGGTCAGTGGGCGATACCAGCTTCCTGGGAGACGTAAGCCAATAGGCACGAGGGGATCTGAGGTTGACGCACCCTTCCAAGTCCAACGCTCCTCGTGGCATCGATGCTGACGGTACAAGGACAGACGTCGTTCAGCCGCATCGAAGGGTTACAAAAACCTCGACAGCAGCGCCGACGGAGTCTTAGAGTCAAGCTCACGCGGACAAGTAGTCGATAGGCTGCGTCGTGTATGCAGGACTGTAAAAGATATCTCGTTAGCATGTGCATCACGACGGCAGCACAGAAGAGGTCAAGGAAGACATGACGACGTTTAGAGGACAATTGGGGGAAGGGAAGGTAGAGGAGAGCAGAGATGGACGAACCACGTTACCCGGATCCGTCGACGACGGAAAGCAACCAGTGTCTGGCAGACCAGAGATCTACGGTGGGCAATTGATTGGCGTTGAAGTGTCTTGCGGTTTGACGGTCTCATAGAGGCTGGCACATCGGCGAATGACACGCGTCGCAGCGACAGTGAGGTCGTACCTCCAGTCATCGGATGGCGGAAGAGAGCATACATTGATATTCTCGACACACGGTAGGGCAGCGGCGACACAAACGCGACGCGACCAGACACGACCCGTAATACCCAGGGGAGATGCACGAGGCTGTTGATGATGCCTGTGGGGATAGAGTATCATGAGCATGAGTGGCGAAGACAGAGCGGATACGGACGTGGGCAGAAGAATGGGATATGAGGCAGAGAAGTGCGAAGGCGGAAAGCGCAGGGCTGAGTACGATCTTGGGGTAATTGGGGTGTTGGAGGGAGGACGACATGGGGCGGGTGACGCGGAGGAAAGAGGGGGTAGGAGGACGAACCATGAATCCATGAATTCAAGAGCATCAGCAGGGGAAGTACAGGGGCCGTCTGGATTCCGAGCGACGTTGAGACGTCTTCAAAGAGGGTAGAAGAGTGGTGGTAAGTGAGCTGAGGGGGGGAAAGGAATCGAAGAGGATACGCACCCAATGCCGAGAGCAAAGATCTCGCCGAGCTCCTGTTACCAGTGGTATAGCGGCCCGGGAATGACGCCGAGTGTCCTACGGTGAGAATCGACACGATGATCCCTCCTCCCCCTCCTCCGCCTGCTAATCATGCCCAGTCGATTGTGAGATTAGATCCTTCACGGTCAGCAAGCAAGGTATTGGCTCCGGCGTTTGTCGTTTGTATGCATGGTCGAGCGCGAGGGATCTTTTAATCCTGATCGTTGCCGTGTTGCCGGTTATACCCAGGAGGATACGAGGGCGAGCTGGAATGTGATGAGACCCTTGAGACGTGGTAGGTGGAGAGGGAAGCTGGAAGACGCACCTACCTCATCCGATGTTTTCGGCGTACTGGAAGTGCCATGAGTAACGGAGAGCACCTTTTCAACGATGGAGGTAGGGTGAACGGATGTCAATAAATGCTCTGAGCGTGTTACTGGCAACGTTGGCACGAAACTGCTAAAAGAATTCGAGTCAAGACGGTGAGTAAAAACGGATGGAAAAGTGTACTCACAGTATTTCCCTTTCTCTTTCTGTTCCTGCAACTCGATCCTCCCCCCATCGTGGTCGTCGGTGAAGACTCTGACGCGATACGCCAGGCTTTCAATGCCTGTGCGTCAGACACAAGTCAGACAAGCCCACCTTGAGGCCGCGGAGAGAGCTGGATATTCAGTGAGCCCGAGCGTCTGCGTAGGTCTGTTTCGAGGTCGAGTGTAACATGTTGTCGATCGCCCAGCCGTTGAAGGAGCACTTGGAGAGGAAGCGGAAGAAGCTGCAAAGAAGGGAAGAGGAAAGCCGGAGTTGTGCCGGAGCAAACCCGGAGGAAAGAATGTCCGATGGGCGCTAAACACGTCTTCAGTCAATGACGTCATCCATGGACAACCTGAGCATGGCTCAAGCATGGCTTGACACTGTCAACATTAAGTCAGTATCCCGTCGCCTGAAAGCTGCACTCACGAGTGGCTTCTGCTTGGCGGCAGCGTTTGTGGTCTCCGATCTACGCTCAGCGCTCAAGCGCTCAGCTTTGGTTGCATGATGTGCATCATCATCCTTGTCGACTCATGTTCTTTTCTTCACTTTAGACACAGGCTCGCTCGAAATTGCTCTCCAGTTACTCTATCCCCAGCGCTTTAGCTTGTGGACCGTCCCGCATATCAATGAAATTGACATGCCTTTGAATAACTGCCGGCTACCGTCAATGTGGTACCGAAACGCGCCGCCCTACACAGTTCATAGCACATCGAGAACCTCGAACCACCTTTGGTACGTTCATCCGCTTCCAAACCAATCGTATCCTCGGTCGCTCACTTCCTGGGGCTGAGTAGGCTAGTATTATAAAGCAGCGGTAATTTATTAACCGTTCAACTCAACGAATTCATCCTCCCGCAAGCAAGCGGGTGGAGATCGGCGTGGATGGAGTTGAAAGGTGTTTTTCAGTCTACTACGACTCACGAGGTATGTCTTCAAGTGTGCTTCACAAAGTGCATCTTTCAGCTTTGCGTCCCATGTCGTTCGGGAATCTCACTTTGATATCTTATCTCTCGTTTCTCAGAGTGAAAGCTCTCTGCATAGTGATGCTCGATGCCGGCTTGAATGACTGACGGATGATTGTAATAGATGAGATAAGTCACAAGTTTCGTGAAAACGGAGAGAAGCGACGGCAACGTACCGTACGATTTGAGAGTAGATATGTAGATAATTAATATACGAGAAATGTCTTGGTCAATGATGATAACGAAGAAAACGATGAATACGCACGTGTATGGAGCAAGACGTGAACCCCTTGACCGATGCTACTTGGGCTCGTTTCCGACTACAACCCAAGTCTCTTCAAGTTACCTGTTAGGAAAGTACCCATCGCGCTCACCAATTACCAATTACAGACCCAAACCATTCCACCAATGCTCCCATGTGCGTACCGGAGCTATCACAAAGGGTATGGGGAGCGTCTGATTTCTAAGGTATCGTTGAACTTGTTTCGGAGGTGCCGAGTCGTCCAGTACACCGCCATAGTCAGCAGCACACAACTGAGGGAACTTTCTAAACATGTCGGCAGAGTGATTGGGGGGACGAGTGTATTGTGTGTCAAGGTTGAAGTAGCGTGGCGTTGTCGAAGGAATCGAGAGTAGATGTTGATGAATATCTCCTTCCTAAATAGATGAATATAAGTACATAGTGGATTTGTAGTGGATACTAAAAAAGGCGGTGAAAACGGACGCACCTCCCATCCTCTCATCGTAATGTAGAGATACTCAATACGCTTGAGATGTGGAAATATTTGACTGATTATCGCTGACACGCATATGATGTTGAGCGTACGAAGGTGTAGGTAGATGTCCGGAGTGCTTGGGATGTTACGAAGTTCACTGGTCCCACCCAGATGCTCGATGTGTCTACCATGCACCAGCGCAGTCCATAGCTGGGGCGAACCAATGAAGGTATGCAGATTCATCAGACTACTCTCAGGGACTGTTAACGCACGAGCACCAGGGGATCGTAGCTCCAAGTACACGAGACTCGGTTGAACTGCAATCAAATTTCGCAGGGCGTCCAAAGGGGGCGTGCCGATGTAGGTGAAATGGGTAAGGTTCGTAGAGCCGATTGATGTAAGAGGCGACTTATCCATGCCAACAATGCCCAATTTGAGCTTTTGCAGACTCGTCATCTTTGAGAGAACAGTTGATGAGGTGGTATCAAGGAGGGTGTGGATAATGCTGAGCTCGAATCGCTTAGTGTCGCGGATCTGCGAACTTTCAGCGAGGGAAGGGAGAACGTGCCCGTCTCGTTGGTGGATCACTTTAAGATTGATGTGCTCGTAGAGTATGGGTACGACTAGACGGAATAGCCCGCGGGAGACAAGGAGGAAAGGTAAGAGGACGGAACGATTGGATGTCCCGACCTCAAGCAGAATCAGTGACCAGAGTTCTGTTGGGAGGTCTGGGATTCGGCGAGTCGAGTCCGGGTGCTGCATATCCAGCGTTGAAGCTGATGCCTCTCGTTTATCAAAGGCGGTGGTGGACATGGTGGATGTTGATGAACTTGCGATGAACGGACAATGAAGTGCCGGCCTTGGCATCTTGGCAATGTGCGGGCATAGGAGGCTCGCAGGGGCTTGTAGACTAGACAATAATGCACTGAGGTTTCTTGACTTGCTCGGTCATAGGCTAGTGATAGACGCGAGCTAGTATCACAAATATATAAGGGAGACACTTCAAGCTGAGACTTACAGAGAAGCAGCGGGGAAGAATAATGTGAGCCGAGGCGATCAGGTCGCGCTCCTAGCTCCTATAAATCCTCCATGTGTCCGTAATGACGCGTCTCTTCGTCGTCTCCCAAGTCTTGCCTCGATATGTGTACCAAATGAACGCTACGAACACCGAACCACTGCCTCAGATAGCAAGGACAAACTGCTTGCGGACCGTCTCATCGTGGATGAGATTACCCAAGGCTTCATCTCATTGGCAGAGGACGGTTCTGGAGAGAACCAACGGCGGTGAGCTTGAGTTTCGTGTGGATTTGCTTTCGAAAGCCAGAAACTAACTTATCTTCGGTGGTAGGTGCTTGCATCGGCGGTTGAAACATTGAAAGGTGGAAACCCAACCACTCCGGAACGTGCGCGTGAATGTAGGACCTGTGAGAGCCTTAGTCTATCCATGACTATATGGAAATCAAGTCGGATAAGCAAACGACCTGTTGCGCAGCCTCTTCAATCTAAATCTAATCGCTATCGTCAAACGGCACTAGATTCACTCTACAATTTTCTTCGATGATGACCCATGTCATCTTGCGCAACTCAAGAAGCTCCTTCATTGCTCAGTACTGTGCAGTCCTCAGCCTTCTCATGCGTTGCAGGCATTCCAATAGTGTTCCAATTTCACCGTGGTTGATCCTCATGTCCAGCTGTGCAACGCGAGAATCAGAACACGTTGATATATATATAAGTACTCAAAGTACCAGGCAAAAGTATCAGCCCATTCATCCCTGTCTTACACTCACTGAATTTCCACAGTCTTCACGCTACAAACATGTCCTCCCCAACTGACTCTCCTACCGCAGCCTCTCATCCATTCGACAACCCCAAAGCCGACATCATCCTTCGGTCCGCTGACAATGTTGATTTCCGAGTCTTCAAAGCAATTCTGTTGCTCTCGTCTCCCGTATTCGAGACTATGCTCGAGCTTCCGAATCCCTGTCCCACCCACGACCCAACCATGACAGAATCCATCCCAGTCATTCCGTTCGAGGAGTCATCCGATGTCCTTGATCTCATTTTACGGTTTTGCTATCCCGGAGATAATCCAAAGATTGATCTGCAGAAGCTGGGGCTGTTGATACCCGTGGCAGATAAATACTGCCTCGACGCAGTCATGCACTCTTTGGAGGCAGATTACATTTCCAATTGCGGCGAGCGTATACGTAACAGCCCTGTTTGGACCTTGGGGGTTGCGTGCCGTCACGACTGGCATATTCTCGCTCAGAAAGTCGCAGAAGCCTCCCTCTACTACACTGTTGATGAATTGATAAGTCAATCGCGGGAAGTCACTCTCGACGGTGTTGGTTTGACGGCATTCTGGGGGTTACTGGATTACCACCTCCGAATCCGTCAGAAGTTGAGCCAGAAAGAGTTGAACTACAACACCTTCGGGACCAACATTGACCATTTTCGTTGTGTGCATCATAACTGCTTGAAGCCCATTCACAGCGGGAGTCGTGTGTACGAGCCGGCTACATGGGCTGCATATGTAACGCAAGTGGCCCAGCAGCTCACCACGGGTGCGCCGCTTCGGGGCCTCCAAGAAGCCATGTCCAATCCAATGAAGGGCTTGTCCATAGGCTGCGCGGGCTGCTTGAGTCACAATATGCACTCCATGGTTGAGGAGTTTCATAAGGCGTTGAATGCATGGGTATTATCGGTAACAGAAAATGTGGGTCTTAGTTTCTTCATTCAAGTTTCTGGAGTTGAATATTCACGCAAACACCATTCGACATGCGTCTAGGATTCAATGATACTCCAGCGGAGAGTGTAAATGCGCCCTTCCTTGATTTACAGGACAGGACACGCGAATTGTGAAGGAACTATTTGAGAACTATATAGGGCGACCGCTATGAGGACAATGATCTTGATGGGATGACTTCGTTCTCAACTTGTCTATGAATCAACACGAGCTGCATAGTGTCCGAAAAGAAGAATGTATCTTTTGGCAACGTCTCTGCGTGTGCCAATTGGAGGTGTTTGATTTGTCTCAAAGGCGGTTATGTCCCGCAGAGTCTGGCGTTAGCGGATGACAGACACTATCACGAGTCATCTAGAAGGAAATGAGGAATGAGAAACACGAGCCGCGAAATGAGAATCCAAAACTGAGAGGAGAGAAGGGGAAGGAGCACACCAAAGCGAGCACTGGGGAGCAGGGGAGAAGCGAAACGCGAGAAACAAGAAACGAAAAAGAAAGGAACACTGAGCGGGAGGCAAGAAACATGCGATAACGAAAGTAAGTGTCCATCTTATCAGAGCGTTGGGGCGGTAACTGTCCATTGTTACTTCATAGCATCGCACGTACGAACAGGACAACATGAGCGAAACCGGGGAGGAATACCGAGCTACTTTACAACCATCTCCTAGTCCGGCTAGCATCGAAGTAAGTAGCATAGCACCAAATTTAAACAAGGATCGTTTGACCACTGATATGCTCTGTGGTTGAGAGAGTAGAACTAGAGAACGAGCGGCGTCAACGCTAGCATTGACAAGACGCGAAACGACGGTACGTACAATGATGACATTGATAGTATTTGATTTGTGTCGAAGTCGGTTGTTGGCAGTAGGTCTCGCGGAGGCTGGCGTCGGCGGATGCACACGCGAACGACAGTGAGGTCGTAGTTCCATCACCACCAGTCATCCAACAGCGGATGAGAGCATGTGGCGGCAGCGAGGTTACACCGGGCCGAAAACAGCCAGGGGGGCGACACTGTAAGCTCTTTGTTACGCCTGTAGAGAGGGGGAAGGGTATTTTATGAGTATGAGTGTCGTACTGCTGGAGAGGTTTGAAGCAGAACGGGCGAAAGGGAGGAGAGCAACGGAATGGAACATAAATGGTTGAGAATAGCCGACGAAAGGGAAACCATAATTTATGAAGTTTGGAGAGGTCGGAGGGAAGAACACAGAGTGGGAGACGAGAAGAAAGGGGAACGAAGCGACGTACCAGGGAGTGTCAACACCAAAATCGCTATCGGTACTGCTAGTACATGATTGACGAGTCGCTTGTATGCCTTGCTCGTCTGCTCTAAGAGCTCCAGCGAGAAGAGATGTAGGTAAAGCGGGGATGCTGAGGGCGGGGTTAAGTGAGACGAGAGGAAGGAGGGAATCGCAGAGGAAGGTACCCACGGTTGAGGTAAGGACGTCATCCATGAGAGCCGTTCTTCTTTCACATAGTGAAGAAGGTCTCCGTGCTCCAGAGGCGGCATGGCCTACTCTATTTTCGGAAGGGATACTCTGGGTAAAGACACAGACAGCGTCAGCAGATGGAGTATTACTCTACAGACAGTCCTGGAAGGGTTTTTGAGGATGTGAGTATACGTATGTGCACGAGCAGGTACCTTTTAGGGGAAACGGATAGTCGGCGAGATGAGTCGCAGCGATGGGTAGGGAGAAATTGAGCCGGGACGTAGAGTATACTCACGGGTGGTACTTTCTACGTCGTTCTCCTGAGGTCCTCCTGCTGAAGCGCTGACGTGTAAGAGCCGATTCCAACATCCGGAGCGTACGTTTTGTGTTGCGGGGATGTTCGGTTGAGTCGAGTTCGAGGGCAACTATGTGCTAAGCAAAAGGGCGAGCTGGTGAGCTGTGGTTTTCTTGGGGGAAATCAGGAAGACGTACCGGCACTGAAGAGAGGGATTATGCGTCGGAATTGAAAACGTTGTCGTGAAGGCACTGGCTAAGTCTCAGTCAAGACGATGGGTAAAAACCGATAAAAAAGCGTACTCACGGCGTACTCGGATTCCATGTTCATTGCCCCATCTCCTGCGGCCCCACAGCTATTGCCCCCCTTTCCGCCACCGTCGACAAGAGCTTTGATTCGATGTACCATATTTTCGGTGCGTATTGAGTGGGCCAGGCGAGTTTCTTGACGAGCTGGTGGAGACTAAGTACTAATGCACTAATGGTTCATCGGTGTAGGTCATTCGGTAGAAGTCGTTGACGTTGGATGACAGGGAAAAGTTGCAAACAAGGTCAGAGGAAAGAATAATTTCGGATGGGCGCTAAACGTGATACTCTGTGACGTCATAACCTTTGCCTGTTCTTCTCTTTCAAATGGCACAGGCGGATGGCTTCCCATCTTGCTCCAACCTATCGACATGTACTCGGTCTTCTGTGGGCTGATACCGTCGTATAGCGTTACCGGGCGGCGATGGACCTGAGCGTTTTCGAATCCCCTCACTGCCGAGTCAACCTGCCAATTGGACGCTTTCGAGCATCTCTTTTCTCCTCTGTCTTTTCTTGCTTTTGGTTCCGTGTATATCTTCTCTTTCCACGTTTCTCATTTTTCCACTGCATTCATAGCCGCGTTTATCTATTTTCTGTGATGTGGGCCTCATTTCTCATATCCCGGGTTCTCCGTTCAAATTTCTCGTTTCTCCGTCCATGCTGACAGCTTTAGTACCGCTACAGGCTTCAATCACGAGTGTCCTCTATTTTACAGAGCTTTTGTGGTCTCGAGGTCTAAGCTCAGCTTTGCCTGCATCATCATTCTCGTCGACTCATGTTCTTTTCTCTTCACTTTAGGCACAGTCTCCTTGGGAAGTCCTCTCCCGTTACTCTATATCGAGTGTTGTAGCCTGCGGAACGTTCCGTGTATCAATTTCACTGACATGGCTTTGAATAACCACAGGTTATCCTTAATTTGGTACAGGAACGCGCCGCCCTACGCAGTTCGTAGCACATCGAGAACCTCCAAACGCCTCTGGTACGTTGCTGGGCTCCCAACGAATTATATCATCGGCCATTCACTTCCTGTGGTGGGGTAGGCTCGTATTATGAAGTAGCGGTAATTTATTATCCGTTCAATTCAACGAATTCTTCCTCATGCACGAGAGTGGAGATCGACTTGGATGGAGTTGGGGGGTGTTTCCGCCCCTTGATACAAGGTACGTCTTCAAGCTTCAAGGCTTGATGCTCGGTTCTCGGTTCTCAATATTCAGTCTTCATTTCGTCTTTCTCATTTCTTCTCTTTCATTTCCCATTTCTCAGGTCGGTGTCCTCTGCAGAGCCATAGTAGCCATCGCAAATCGACCGCAACTGTTGCAGTGAGTTTGGAAACTGGTCGACAAAGGATCACCTCACTTTCACATCAACGTTCGTCAAGTCAAGGGACAAGACTCGTTTACGCAGACCGGGGCTACTACCGTTCGACGGTTACTTCAGTGGGGCGAGGTGCCGAGTACCTCTTACGGTGTCTCACATCCTCGAACTTTGTTGTTCTCGCGCCGCTCACCTTGATATCTTCTCTCTCGTTTATCAGGGTGAAAGCTCTGTGCATAGTGATGCTCGATGCCGACCGAAGGACGGAATTCACGGGTATTTACTATAGTGGTGTATGTATTCTCATAGACTCGAAGATGTACTCTACCATAGGCTAACCTACATCCCAGTCGCTCTCGTACTAACGGGGTACCCTGAAAGAAGATAAATGAAACGAAGCCAAAGGGCAAGATTCATACTCACCGATATGTGGGTTCCTTGAACGACTGACTGACGGCTATAGTAGGAGAGATCAGGTATGGGTCAAGTGAGAATAAAGAGGAGAGGAGATAAAAACGTACCGTTCGATTTGAGAGTAGATACTCTGCGTTCGACGGATACTGTATGAGTTGGGTCTTAGTGGATGTTGGAAACGGGGAAATAGAGTAGATGATTACGCACGAGTACCGGTGACCCAATCGACACGATGGCGCTTGCTACTTCACCTTGTTTCCATTGAGGATGCCTTCGGTCTTGAGTCCTGTTGAAGCGGCGGAATATTCTGCGTGTAGTATAACTAAGGAACAAGTAGTAAATGGGAGGAACAACATACCTTGGTATTAGCCTCCTCATTCGCAATGCCTCTCTGTACTCGTAGGACGAAGAAACCCCGCTCCACGACGCTTAAGCACCGTGAATGTGGGAATCTCATCCTACGACCCCGGGAAACGACGCCATCTCTGGCTCCACAACGCTTCAGCACTGTGGATATAGAGACGGCCTTTAGAGTATTCTTGATGGGAGGCTCGAGGTATATACAGCCTCTACGACGCTTAAGCACCGTAGATATCGACATACTCGAGCCTCGAACCTGGAATCCTGGATGGACCACCACACCGCGTTCGGATAAGATACTCGGCTCCACGACGCTTGAGCACCGTGAATGTGAGTGTCTCATCCGCGACTCGGCTCTACAACGCTTAAGCACCGTAGATATAGGTCAACGGCTGGGATGGGAGTGAATCGCGACGACCCGCTTGGCTCTACGACGCTTTAGCACCGTAGATGTGAGCTGGCTATCGCGATCCATTTTCCACCGCGAAGAGGGAGCCGGTCTCAAGGCTCTACGACGCTTGAGCACCGTAGAATATCTGAGATGGCTCGACTGATCGCTGATCGACCTAGAAGAGAGGGGAAACAAGTGTTAGTAGTGACCGAACCACAGACACTCCTGCTCTACGACGCTTAAGCACTGTAGATACGGAGTGCCATGGTTGGCGATGGGCCTGATGCACAGCTCTACGACGCTTGAGCACCGTAGATGTAGGCATGAGAGATGTCGAAACGATGGTGAGTAGCCCGACACATGATTCATCCTGCTCTACGACGCTTAAGCACCGTAGATATGGATGTCCATAGTTGCTGGCGGGCTCGATGCACATCTCTACAACGCTTGAGCACCGTAGATGGAGGCATGAAGGAAAGCTGTGGAGGATGGGAACGGTTGAGTGGATAGTGGGGGTAAACAGAGGTAAGCAATACCTCGAGGCGATTGAACTTACCAATTCGCTGGTGCCCGTCAATCATCTCAGCGCTATGAAATGACAGATGTATCGACGGATTACAGCATACCGGTCCGCGTTGAAGGTCACTGCCGTGACTCTCAAATCGAGATTCATCTTCATATAGCCCCGAGTGTCATTCGACGATGATTTCCACGTATCAAGGCGTATTGAGGGTAGAAACGGCAGCGGTCCGATCCCTGGGAAGAGAGCTACGAGACCCATCTTGCTATGGGGATGAACAGAGACGGGTAAGGCTCCGAGTTGGATTGAATCGCCACCAGCATCCAGAGTAAACATGTATTGATTGTGAAGAAAGTGGGCCTTGTGAATGGCGGCGGAAAGGTGGGTGGAAATGACAAAAGAGATCTGGCCCGGACCAAAAGAGATCTCATGGTACGACAGAGTTTCCCATGGATATCGCGTGTCCGGCGTGATTCGCGGTGAGAGTAAACAGGATGGGTGCATGATATGAGTCACAGTGGAGGAAGAGAAGAGACTCAGAGGAGCGCAGATCGTATGATGTCATCAAGGCGCCTATCGCCCACGCGTCTCTCTCTGGCGTCTCTCCAACCTCTCTCTCTTTCCCCCTTGATGTCTGCCGTATCCTGGCCGTATCAACCAGGCTTGTTACATGTACAACTAAGCAATCCTACGATAATAAACCCGCAGGTGCACTCTCGCACGCGAAACGAACAATGAACGCGACGCCGACACACGCCCAAATTTGATTCCGACACTACCCGCTCCTCCTGGTTTCTTGACGACGACGACGACGACGACGACGACGACGAAGGAGCACTGAAACCGTTGTATCGTTGAAACAGGCGTGCAGCATAAGAGAGATACGCGAGGTCTGCCTTGGTACGTTCCTGGCCTTATCCTGTATCAATCTTGTTGATTCATCCTTTCCCCAGGAACCCTGTCGTCTCTCGTGATGAGCGTCAGAATGAGTATGTACGCGTATCGGCTCCCCTTCTTGCTCCGTTGTTTTACTTACACGGCTTGTCGAATCCACAGACTTCCATAGGTCTCGACCTCACCGGCACCTCCAGCAGTCTCATTGAAGGTCGTTCTTGGGTCTTGGGGAGAATTCACGCTTTACTGTGACAAGAGAACTACCGGTGCGTATCCTCTTCTCTCCTTTGCTGACATCCATCTTATCGTCGAACTCCTCCCTTTTTTATCCTCCCAGCGTGTCCCCTAGAAAGCATGACTCTCCATCCAAACCAACGCCAAACGCAACCCAAATTGCCTCGACATCGTGCTTGGCTTCGGTGCCTAATTACGATTTCAGACCTTCAAATCACACAGGAAGTCGACGCGGCGCAGCTCGTCATCTTCCCATGCTGGTACACCCCGTCGACATGCAGCCATGGTTCGTCTCCCTACTCCTCGTATCCTCTCCTCGTAGGTTACATAGACATCTCTACTATAGTCTGTTGGTGCTGTGGTTACAACCTCGTACACCCCATCTTTTTCCCCATCCGCCCCGCACCTGCCTTGTCCGTCTTCCTGCCTCTCATAACCGATAAAATTCGTTCCTATGATCACAATTACTTCGCTAACAGGCCTTTCTCCAAACGAACTCTTCCTTCTTAGCCATCTGATGCTGCTGTTGCCGCCAACATAGCCCTTCAATGCGACTGTATGCCTTCTTCGGAGTGGGGCTAGTGGGTGCGTCACTCTCTGTTCAGCTCACACTGCCTTCTTACTCGTAGATTTCCAGCTGCTTCGCTTCCTCCATGCCACCTGTCTCGCGGACCTCAATAAACTCGAAGGGACCATCGACAAGGTTGGAGGTTGTTGCTGTGTGAGTACTTTCATTCCATTCCCGATTGACGCAAGCGTTCACGCCACTCTTCCTTTAGCCCTTCCTGCTTATTGGCCTCCAGGCGTTCGACCTCCAGCTTTCTCCACCTGGCTGGCGTTTTCCACCGCCCGTCACCTACAAACCTGTGGTTCCCCGGGACTGTAGTGAAGCAGTTTCCCCCAGTTTTTGTCCAGGTGTCACTCGCCGTACGCCCGTACCAATGTTTCCCGTCGACTCGCATACATGATGGACATTTACGATTCTAATTATATCATGAGATGGACGCTTCCTTACTTCCCTTTCTCGCTTCTCGTTTCTCCTTTTTGTTTCTTAATTCTTGTTTCTCATTTCTCGGCTCTCGCTTCTTACCTTTTGTTTCTCGGCTCTCAGCGAAGCTAGAGTAACTCTCCAATTCTNACCTTTTCTTCTTTGATTCCACTTTGATTTTGTGCTTTGAGGATGCTCACTCGTACTGATGACCAGCAACCGTCCGTACGTGAGCCCTTTGATGAGGTTGACCCATAGCTTGGATCGTGGGGTCGCAATCGGCCTCTTTTCCGAGTCTCCTACGAGACCGTCTTAGTTGGAGTTCAGCTACCCGCAGAGTGTGCTTTCTCGTGCGTCTTTCCAGGCGCAGTGCAGCGTGCTTATCTCTCCTTGCCTCGTTTTTCTTTCTCCACCGTATACTCCTTATTCCTTGTGAGGTGGCCCTCCTTATGCCATTTTGGATGCTGTGCGACCCCGAGGCGTTCCAGTTTTCATGTCACAAGTTCTATGTCTATTCCATGTTATCCGTTCTGTTCTTTCGTCCCCGCGCTCGTGCCCCATTTCCCCGCTTTCTCCCTCCACAGAATGGTCATCAACGGACAGGTACACCCTCGCCGACTGTGTCCACATCATAGATGGTAAGTTATAACTTTTGTTTTCATTTACTCCTCGCTCTCACATTTCCCCATTCCTCTCTCCTCGACGTAGATTCCCCCGGGCTCAACCAGTCCGCGTTGTTGTCCTCAATGCTGGAATGGCCATGTCGACGTTGAGGTGGTCCCGTTACCTCTTCCTCCGAATCACCTCAGCCATTCCATTCATTTGCTCGATTTCGACGCCGTGGCGTCGAGCGCCGCCCGCAAACAGTCCTGAACGGGCTCAAATAACGGACACACGCTGACGCTTCACGTACGTACCGCATTCCACAGTATGTTCCTTCCACACGGACGAAAGCTTCCATGGGCCCTGACCCTCACGTTCTGCCGTTTCTACCGTCCCATTATCTCGCTTACTCGAATGCGCTGTCATCGGCGAGGACTCCCTCCAACGTTTCATTTTCTTGAGTTTGTGTGTTTATTTTCATTGGTTCTCGCCGCTGTGGTATTGTGTCCGCCGCTCGACGGCTGCCTTTGGAGTACAAGTTGCTTATCCCCCACGCGATGGTGGTGTTTCTGTCATTTTTCAAGGTTCGGACAACATATTCACCGTGGCAAGCTGAACGCTAAGAAGCCAGGTGACACGGTTGAGTGGAGAATTGTAGACGGTACGGAGAGTAACATCCCCGTCTGTGACCGTCGTACCTCTCTGTCATTCTTGCGCATTCTTCGTTGTTCATAAGTAGCTGTTAATTTGATACTCATCGGTTCGTTGCGTGTGCTGGGTTCCTTGCAGGCGCTTCAAGCGTGTCTTGGGTATGTGATAGTGTGAGGGAAGTAGAATCATTTCAGGAAACCAAGGGGGGCATCTGTCATTGTCTACCCACATTGTCCGCGGCCGCATGTATCCATTTGAATGACTGGGTAGCAACAATAATGGTACCGGGTGTGCAGATCAGTGATCTCGCGATTGAGCATCGGGTGCGTTTGCGGACCGTTTGACACAAGGTTTGATGTCTCCGCCCGATGATATTCCCAAGATATTCCCACAGACTTGTCCTTGACTTATCAACGCATCGCATCACATCGTATCGCGTCGAGTCTTCCTCCCTTTCCAGCACCCCCCCCCCCCAGTTCTCTCAACAATGCCTGTCACTAATCATGGAACCATTGTTATTCACGGCGCATTCAACGATGTCGCTGGAAACCAAACCAACATCACCAATTACTACTCACCTGAGCTTGCTCGCTTCATGGCATCAACAAACCTCTCTGGGATGGGACTACCAACGAAGGCTCCCTATTCAACCCTTGCATCTATTATTGCTGAGGCATATCAAGCCTTCTCCCCCATTCCAGATACCCTGTCGACTATCACCTTCCTCCGAGAGATGAAGAATGAACTTCATGATCTCTTTATAACAACCACCATAGCAGGCCAGCTGCTTGAGGGCATAGAGCTGAAAATACTCAAATTTCGCTTGGACTCCTGGACCATGGAGAAATTCTGGGTGGATCGTGAATCGCGCCATATTCAATACTGGTGTGACTCAATGATGCTATTTGTTGATGAAATACGCCGGTATAAAGGTGGACTTGAAAACTGTGCAATTGGGCCAATTTGGTGCCGGGTATTGTGGTCAGTCATGTACTCTCTCCGAGCAGATTTTGATATTGCTCGGATTGTCCAAAATGCAAGGCTTCGCATGGGTGCATTTAAAACACGCCTAGAACAGTTCTTAATTTCCTGTGTGTATGTACTAAAGTTCCTTTGTTTCCTTCATGCTAATTAAGAGTTGATATCTAGTAAATCTCAAACTGCAAGGGATCTTCTTACACATCAAAGATATCTGGATCTACAAACCCATATTGGAACAACCCAGATCTCTTTCCCCATGATTATAATGAATCACTATCATTCAATAACAGCTATTCCAACTGCACTGCTTCTTGAATTCTTTGAGGTATGTTTCTTTTTCATCTTCTTGTACCAGGTTACTTCAGCTTTTTTNAGGCAAACCCATATCTACATCAGAGTCACTGGTATACTGATGCTGCCAACTCTGAAATCCTTACACTTAGCAAAGCAGCTTCTCTCTCATCCCAGAATCACTCTGCAGTCTTTCTATCAAATCATATTGAGACAGTTCTGACTGATTGTCCTGAAAAAACATTGTCTTCCTGTTTATTCTGCGGCAATGGTGTTATACCCAAGCCAGACAATGAGGGTTGGAATACTTGGTATGTCTTTGATATTATAATAATTGCTAGTATTAATGCTTGACATTTTTAAAAGTGGTAGCTGTGGAAGAAAGAGATTTATTGTTGATATTGATGATAGCCAGGAGAAGAACACTTTCATGTGGTTGCACCCCGTGGCATTGCAGCATCAGAGAGAGGGCATTCATTCTGTTTGCAAGGTTTACAGCTTTCATCAACTTTCACAGTGTACAGGCCTTGTTGGAGTGCATACTGATGCACTCACCTTCCATTGTCTTCTTCAATACCTATCTATTCATTCACCTTGCCTTGAACACCTAGATCTTACTCTAGATCCAATATTGGAGCATGCCAAGTCCATTTACATGGACATACCTTCAGTAACAGCAGATCCACCAGTGCTTGCCAATCTGACTTCATTTTTCTTGTCTTTAATAGATCCAGGCCACATTTGTATGCTTTGTCTCTCATTTCCAGCATTAAAATTCTTGACATTGTCAGCCAGTTATTATCAGGTTGCCTATGATATCATGGAATTAAATGAAGTTCCAATGTGGATGACCTCTTCCTCTCTTTGTAACCTGATCTTGTCTGATATTTGGATGACACCAAGTCTGATTTTTACCCTCTTTCCCAAGCTCAATTGCCTTACCTACACTGGGGTATGCCAGCATAATGATGAATGCATGTTCACTGCACTTCTTGCAGCTGATGCAGCAAGGGGGAGGGGACATCCTATTCAAGAGATTGTGATAAAGTATGAGTCCATCCCAAAATGGATGGGAACAGCTTCTGAAATGGCTAAAAAGGCTGGGATTATACTTACATATCATTCTGACCAGGATTGAAGGTCCTTTGAATAATTTACTTGTAGACAGAGAGTTTACACACTGTATCTTTCCAATCCTATGCAATTTCCTGAGTTCCTCCCATTTAACCTCTCCCCTTTTTACTAACATCATTGTGTTCCTGCTATGGCCCTTTCTATGACTCAAGGTCAGCCAGACTCCAGTTGAGCATATACATACTGAACACCTCATGTTCTGCATGAGGCTTGGCTAAGAGGAACATTGGATGTTTGTACATAAGTAAAGACCAAGATGTCTGATGAATCCCAATTAGGGGCTAGGGAGTTCTTACTTGCATTGTGCCAGACCAACTTAACCCTTACAGACCATCCAAGAACCAAGACATCTCACTAAACACTTCCTCAAGAAGCATGTATGACTATGATCACGGTTTGGGGTGCATTGGTGCGTAAATATCCTCTCTGATTCATCATCATTGACCAATGCCCACAGCCCTCATCTCTAACACAGTATCCGCGCGAAAGAAGAGTTCTACCGTAGCCCTTCTCCCCCAACATTACATGGTACGTTTCTCTCGTATTGCTTTTCACGCAACCTCTGGCTGACCTTGCCCTGGCGTACCGCCGTTGTCCTTTTGTTGATACCAGGAACCTATCAGTGAGTACGTCCTCCCAATTCGTCCATGGCTGGTTGATCCTGAGTTAGGAAAGGAGGGAGCTGTGCAGGCAGGTGCGCTAGTGGGTAATATGCATTAGAATGTAGTACATCTTTGAGTCTATGAGAATGTCACCTACGGTTGATAGAGTATCCGTAGAGTCTGAAGCCTTTCCGTCAGAGTTGAGCGTCGTTACGCGGCCGGCCATGTTGAAAGACAAGAGACGCGAAACGCTAAATGAAAAATCAGCTTGAGAGTCGGAACTTGGGGCAAGTAACCCGAATGCGTACCGTAAGAAACACTAGGCTAACGCACGGAGGTAAGATCAACAGCGGGGCTCACCGACGAGTTTGTTGAAGACCCTTTCAAAGGAGAGCCCTTGAAACCATTGGTCTGAATCGGACGGAGGAAGCTGGAGGTTGGTAGGAAGACTCAAGTTGGACTCAAGAGAGGAAGAGCGGGCAAGGATGACGTCATCAGATGGCTCGTTTAGCGCTCATCGCACATTTTCTCGTCTTTCTAACTTCTTCCCTCCAAGTCCACCGCATCGACCAGGCTCCTTCATGGGCAGATGGTTTTCTTTACGAATACTTGCCGTTCAAAAGCTTCTACTCATGTAACGACCGCGAACCTCACCTGTCGCCAATGGCTACGCTCGGATGAAGATATTCCACTTGCCCAAACGCGCTGACATCGAAAACAAGGCGTATTGAGTGAGGGTTTTTATCGACAGTCACGAAGGGAGCGTCGATATCTGCGGGAACAGTAGGATTTCAGAGAGGAAATCTGAGTGCGCCGTGAGTCCTGTTTCCGTTTTTATCCGTTGTCCTGACTTGGAGTCAGCTAGGACTTTCGTGCCAACGTCGCCAATAATACGCTCGTGGATTATGCGTCCTTCGTATCACTCTCGGTCATTGCGTCATCCGTGATGCTACTCTTCTCGCGCTTGGCACCCTCCAGTACGCTCAAAAACCTTGGATGAAGCCTCGGGTATGGTCGGCATACTGTCATCGAAAACCTGGAGTCTCAAGAGTCATATCATTCGTTGACGGTCACCGAGCAAGAGGATTTCGTCGCAGGAATGGGAAGAGAAAGGAAAATGTTGTGAGTGCACTTTTGAATCCGTGTTCGAACATTTACCCATCGCCTCGCCCTAGCCTCCGCTCTACCAACGCTGCCACCAATGCGCTCCGAGCATCCATCGACATCCGTTTGCCCTGATGGTATCATGAATGTGATGCTCTCCGCCCGCGCTTGGATCCCTCCACCGATGTCAAAAACATCGGATGGAGCAGATTCGTCTGCCCCCACCCACCACGTCTCGTCACCTTCTAGCTCTTCCTCGTATCCCAACTATCAACACTCCAACGTCAACGCCAACAAGACCCTCCCCGCTCGATTATGCGCCAACACCACCCCGAAGGGCAGGAGCGAATACGCGGATCCAATTGATTGTGTTTGACCGGCAGGCGGAGGAGGGGCCAATCTGTTGATCCTTGCCCTCGACCCTTCCTTGCTCTCAGCTTCGGGTACGTTTCCTCTGCGATTCCATCCCCATCTCCTCTCACTTAGAAGCCCTCTTCTAGCCTCTTCACAGGCACCTCAGCATCGCCCGGTCCCAGGCAATCAGATCTCAATGTCTCGCAGCGCCGTTGAATTCATGGTTCGTCCTTTTACCTTTTACTTTACATTCCCTCTGCTCCCATTCTGCTGCTTGCAGCTCCATCGGTCTTTTTCCCTACTGCCTTGCCCGTCGTGCAGTAATACCAGCTATTTCACTCAACACTGTTCCAGGAGTTGTTACATTCTGTTGTTTATGGTTTGCAGGTACTACGTGGATTACAACGAACAAGGTAGACTGTTTCTAGTGGTTAACAATGGAGAAGGTAGAGTGTGGCTGGTAATCAACAATGAAGTGGGTATTGGGAGAATGTATTCAACAACAATATAGGTATTTTGGAATGGTATTCAACAACAATGTAGGTATTTCAANTGGTATTCAACAGCAATGTAGGTATTTTGAGATGGTATTCAACTATGAAGTAGGTATTGTAGGATGGTATTCAACCATGAAATAGGTATTGTAGGGTGGTATTCAACTACAAAGTAGGTATTGTAGGATGGTAATCAACAATATTCCAGGTACTAGAAGGATATGATCAACAATGTAGTAGGTACTGCTAATGGTAATCAACAACAAAGCAGGTACTAGGGGGATATATTCAACAACGAAGTAGGTATTGCTGGGATAGTATTCAACCATAAACCAGGTACTATTAGGATGTATTCAACTACAAACCACGTACTACTAGGATATATTCAACAACAAAGTAGGTATTGCTAGGATGGTATTCAACAACCAACCAGGTACTAGAAGATTGTATTTAACAACAAAGCAGGTACTTTAAGGATGTATTCAACAACAACATTGGTACTCCTGGGATGGTATTCAACAATGAACTAGATACTACATGGATGTAATCAACAATATCCTTGGTACTCATATGGTAGTATTCAACAACAAACCAGGTATTGCAAGGGGCATAAATATGAATATTGAGTGTGGGAAATTATTATTGACTGTGGGAATAATCTACTGACTGTGAGAAGCTCCTATACAAATAGTGGGAAAAGCGGTCAGTAAATACTATTAATTGTGGGAAATATTTGTTAACTGTGGGAAAAATATATTGACTGTGGGAAATAATTTATAATAGAAGAAACCCCTTTTGAAAACAGTGAAAAAGCGGTGCACTATTGTTATTGACTGTGGGAACATTTTATTGACCGTGGGAAAAAATCCTATAAACAAAATTTGGCCATTAGAAAGAGCCTAGTGGGTTTCGTGACTAAACTGGTCTCAGAAACATAGGGTGCCTACTTAGTTTTGGAGAAATTAAGCAATTTCTTCGGTCAATATTGACTGTGAGAAAGATTTATTGACCGTGGGAAAAATATTTTAAACAAAAATCGGTCATTAGAAAGAGCCTAGTAGGTTTCGTGACTAGAATGACCTCAGAAATATAGGGTGCCTATTTAGTTATGGAGATTTTAAGCAAAACTTTTCTGCTTCACTAAGTGTGAGACAAAGTTATTGACTGTGGGAAAATATTTTCTTTAAAAAAGCGTTCAATCAGAAATGGCATACTAGGGTTTGTGGTCCAATTGATGTTAAGCTCCCCAGTCACTATCTAGCTATTGAGATTGAAAGTCAAAAACTCGGTCAGTCAGTCTCTTTACTGACTGTGAGAATATCCTATTGACTGTGGGAAAAATAAACTTTAAGTTGGTCAATGCTTAATTAATGCAACCTTTGTGAATGTAGTCTATCTTGCTATTCCCAATCTCTGTTTTACTTATTGCAAACTAACCAACCACAAACTAACCAACCATAGCTTCAACCAACTTCAATTGATAATTCAACTTAGTTGATCAATTTATTCATGCAACCAACATTCAATGATTGCATGGGTTGGTTATATATGTCTAATCATTAGCAACAAAAGAAGAGTAACAGTTAGACTAATATTAACCCATCCACCCTCAGATAAATTTGATAATATGAATAAAGTTAATGGCAAAGGGATAACTGAGATATGTGCTTGTATCATTTATAACTAATTCGCATATCTAACATTCTCACAGTCAATAAAGAGACTGACTGACCGAGTTTTTGACTTTCAATCTCAATAGCTAGATAGTGACTGGGGAGCTTAACATCAATTGGACCACAAACCCTAGTATGCCATTTCTGATTGAACGCTTTTTTAAAGAAAATATTTTCCCACAGTCAATAACTTTGTCTCACACTTAGTGAAGCAGAAAAGTTTTGCTTAAAATCTCCATAACTAAATAGGCACCCTATATTTCTGAGGTCATTCTAGTCACGAAACCTACTAGGCTCTTTCTAATGACCGATTTTTGTTTAAAATATTTTTCCCACGGTCAATAAATCTTTCTCACAGTCAATATTGACCGAAGAAATTGCTTAATTTCTCCAAAACTAAGTAGGCACCCTATGTTTCTGAGACCAGTTTAGTCACGAAACCCACTAGGCTCTTTCTAATGGCCAAATTTTGTTTATAGGATTTTTTCCCACGGTCAATAAAATGTTCCCACGGTCAATAACAATAGTGCACCGCTTTTTCACTGTTTTCAAAAGGGGTTTCTTCTATTATAAATTATTTCCCACAGTCAATATATTTTTTCCCACAGTTAACAAATATTTCCCACAATCAATAGTATTTACTGACCGCTTTTCCCACTATTTGTATAGGAGCTTCTCACAGTCAGTAGATTATTCCCACAGTCAATAATAATTTCCCACACTCAATATTCATATCTATGCCCCTTGCAATACCTGGTTTGTTGTTGAATACCACCATATGAGTACCAAGGATATTGTTGATTACATCCATGTAGTATCTAGTTCATTGTTGAATACCATCCCAGGAGTACCAATGTTGTTGTTGAATACATCTTTATAGTACCTGCTTTGTTGTTGAATACAATCTTCTAGTACCTGGTTGGTTGTTGAATACCATCCTAGCAATACCTACTTTGTTGTTGAATATATCCTAGTAGTACGTGGTTTGTAGTTAAATACATCCTAATAGTACCTGGTTTATAGTTGAATACTACCTCAGCAATACCTACTTCGTTGTTGAATATATCCCCCTAGTACCTGCTTTGTTGTTGATTACCATCTAGCAGTACCTACTACATTGTTGATCATATCCTTCTAGTACCTGGAATATTGTTGATTACCATCCTACGATACCTACTTTGTAGTTGAATACCACCCTACAATACCTATTTCATGGTTGAATACCATCCTACAATACCTACTTCATAGTTGAATACCATCTCAAAATACCTACATTGCTGTTGAATACCATTCCAAAATACCTACATTGTTGTTGAATACCATTCCAAAATACCTATATTGTTGTTGAATACATTCTCCCAATACCCACTTCATTGTTGATTACCAGCCACACTCTACCTTCTCCATTGTTAACCACTAGAAACAGTCTACCTTGTTCGTTGTAATCCACGTAGTACCTGCAAACCATAAACAACAGAATGTAACAACTCCTGGAACAGTGTTGAGTGAAATAGCTGGTATTACTGCAACAATAAAGTCGACACTGATGCGTTTCCACCGCTCTTCAGGGATTTCCAACGGCGTTAGCTCTCCCAATGGCATTCGGCGTTGAGGCTTGGTGCAAAGACACAAGTCACAATGCTTGGTGTAGGAGCCAATGTAGCGAGAGAGGTTAGGCCACCAGTAGTTGCGGGATACGAGTTCCAATGTCTTGAAACGACCAGGGTGTCCAGCTACCTTGGAGTCGTGGTGCTGTTCAACGATACGGCGTCGAAGATCTCCGGTATTCGGCACATAGACTTTGCCTCGGAAGAGCAACAGACCATTGTCTTCTTCCCATTCTGAACCCCGAACGGCTTTGCGTGAACCCCGAAGCCTTTTGACTTCGAGAGCGGCTTTGGCAACAGGTTCTTCCAGAGTCCCAGAACGCAATCCCGCGCGGATTTCACCCAGAATACCTATTTCCTCCCCTTCCAACGCCGTTTCGACTGCTCGAACGGCGAAGAAAGCGGGTTTCAAAAGTACTTGGTTCTGGTTGTCGTCCTTTCCATTGCCATGGTCAGCGCGGCGGGATAGAGCGTCGGGTTTCCCCATAGAACGGCCAGGTCGGTGGTGAAGAGTGAAATCGAAGCGGGATAGATAGAGCGACCATCTAGCTTGACGGCGATTGAGTTTCTGCGCCTTAGTGAAATACTCTAGATTTTTGTGGTCAGTCCATATCTCGAACTCCGTTTCAGCACCTTCCAGGTAATGCCGCCATTCTTCAAGTCCACGAATAATAGAAAGCATCTCTTTATCGTGAATCTCGTAGTTGCGCTCTGCCGGGGATAGGGATTTGGAAAAGAATGCCACAGGATGCCATTTGTCGTCCTCGGGGTTCAACTGCGAGAGAACGGCGCCAGTTGCAAAGTCTGAGCTGTCAGCCTCAAGTCGCCATGGCCGGGATTCGATGGGGGCAGCCAAGATGGGTTCAGAAGTGATAAGTCCCTTGATCTGCTCGAACGCCGTTTGTTCACGGCCTGTCCAAGTCCATTCTTTGGCATTCTGAATGTCGAATAGCGGTCGAGCGATGTGCGAGTAGTCCTTCATGAAACGCCGATAGAAGTTGACGAAACCCAAGAAAGACTGGAGTTCAGTCTGATTCCGGGGTTCGGGCCACTCTGCGACACCAGCAATCTTGGCGGGATCCATCTCGACTTTGCCTTCAGAGACCACCACTCCCAGGTATTCGATCTTGGTCTGTTCGAACTCACATTTTTCGGGTCGAAGATAGAGCTTGTTGTCTTGCAATATCTTCAAGACTCGCCGAAGCACTTTCCGGTGTTCGTCTCGGGATTCAGTGAAGATGAGGATGTCATCCAAGTAGATAACAACCACACCTTCAGTAATCAAATCCCGAAACAAGTCGTTCATCATGGTTTGGAAAGTGCCGGGGGAGTTGGTGAGACCGAAAAACATGACAAGGGGTTCGAAGAGACCGCGGTTTGTCCTGAACGCCGCCTTCCATTCGTCGCCTTCCTTGATCCTGACATTGTTGTAGCCCCAGCGAACATCAAGCTTGGTGAAGTAGCGCGCGTTTTTCAGCTTGTCAACGAGTTCAGAAATGAGCGGGATTGGATACCGATTCTTGATAGTCATGGAGTTCAATTTTCGGTAGTCCTGCACAAGTCTGAGAGAACCATCTTTCTTCTTGATGAAGAATACCGGGGACGCCATTGGGGATTTCGAAGGGCGTATGCGACCGGTATTCAAGTTCTCTTCGATGAAAGCATCGAGTTCGCGCTGTTCGACTGGGGACAAGGGATACACCTTGCAGTTGGCTGGCTCAGAACCATCAACCAACTCAATGGCATGGTCCCATGGTCGGGATTGGGGAAGTTCGTCGAATGCCTCCTTGGCGAATACCGACTCGAACTCCGTAAAGAGGTCTGGGAAGTCGGCATTCCGGGGTTCGGCAGCCTTGTTCTTCTGAAAGGCGATCGCAAGGCGTTGGGAGATGGTTTCGGAGGCGCGAATTTCCATAGACCGAATCTGAACGGCGTAGTCCGGCGTTGGAGGCGGGATTGCAGAGAAGAGACGATCTCCGGCATTCGGCTCGTAGACATCTGGGTCATCAGAGTCGTCTGTCTCCAACAGCGCAGGCAAGTCCACCGGTTCGTCGTCAATGAACGGCGTTGGACCGAGTCGGCATTGGCGCAAGTGTCGGGATTCGCGATGTCGAATACGGCGAATCTCTTTGAGTTCCTCACGGCAAGTACTGCAAACTCGAGGGCAACGGCTCATTTTGACNTTCTTTGGTTTGCCAGTTGACCTCGGGGTTGTGTTCCTTGAGCCAAGAGTAGCCGACGATCTAATTTTCTCAAGGTAAAAGTCCTGGTTCCCCAACGCACACCAATAAAGGGCACGCCGGCTCACCAAGAGGTAAGATCCAGCCAGACAGTACACGCCGTTAGGCGGACCGCCCAGCCAGATCTGAAGTTCAACTACGAGCTTTTTAACTGCAACAACTTTAATATACGCTATTGGAGCTGGAATTACCGCGGCTGCTGGCACCAGACTTGCCCTCCAATTGTTCCTCGTTAAGGGATTTAAATTGTACTCATTCCAATTATAAGACCCAAAAGAGCCCTATATTGTTATTTATTGTCACTACCTCCCCGTGTCGGGATTGGGTAATTTGCGCGCCTGCTGCCTTCCTTGGATGTGGTAGCCGTTTCTCAGGCTCCCTCTCCGGAATCGAACCCTTATTCCCCGTTACCCGTTGAAACCATGGTAGGCCTCTATCCTACCATCGAAAGTTGATAGGGCAGATATTTGAATGAAGCATCGCCGGCACAAGGCCATGCGATTCGAGAAGTTATTATGAATCACCAAGGGAGCGGCGAGCGCGTTGGNTTTTTTATCTAATAAATACACCCCTTCCAGAAGTCGGGGCTTGATTGCATGTATTAGCTCTAGAATTACCACAGTTATCCATGTAGCAATGTACCATCAAATAAACTATAACTGATTTAATGAGCCATTCGCAGTTTCACAGTACAAATTTGTTTATACTTAGACATGCATGGCTTAGTCTTTGAGACAAGCATATGACTACTGGCAGGATCAACCAGGTAACTACTTTCCAATGAATGCACGTTTGACCGTACAAACAAACACTTGGTTACTAGAGAGTCATGACAACTCTCGTTCGCAAGCTGGAGTTCATTAGATGTTTAATTTTTGATTTCAATCGACGCGTTAGATGGCTTTCCCTTGGTACTAACCAGTCTAATCACTCCGACCAAAACTGCCTTCGTTCCCCGATCTCACATATTTCAGACTCCTTCTCCCTGTCCTACAAGAGAACAGAGATCGTAGCCTTCCATGAGAACTATCATTAACCGGCAGTTACGCACAGTCAAGACGGATTCCCAAGTTATTAATTGCCCTCTGATTTAGCTATAAGCCATTAACCCACATTTGCCTTCATCAATGCGTACACCAAGTAACAGTATACGACTTTTTTTTGGTTTAATCACAAGTCGAAACTTGATCAATAACCAGGCCTTAATAAGCATCCCAAGTCAGTACGCCCCGAATACACAGGTCTATCAATGACTCGGTCCAGCTTTAGCCAGCCAACCCACACAAATTCAACGAAGCATACTAAACTAGTGTGTTCAACCTCGTCTAGAAATACTAGCAGTTAGCTCTGACATTGCTGCCATTGCCTTCCGTCTTCTTTCATGTAAGGGGAAANCCCCCCCTTTTAGGTTCCCACGGGTACCTTTTCGACAAGAACCGTTCCAGTGCATGTCCACTAAATCGCGTCCGAAATTTCTCGCTTAACTGATGATACCAGCAGCTTATTCATACCGTTGGCATACTCTGGGTATGGTTTTTTATGCGTGGAGAGGTCTGGTTGTGTCTGGGCAAGCGATTCTTTCCGGGACGAAGCATCACAAACTGGCTTTCCCACGGTCAGTATAGACCGAAATTTCAATACAAACACTAATGAATGATGGTGAAGTGACCTTGAATTATGACTATAAATCCAGCAACAAGTGTGGATAACCTCAAATACTGATAAATCTGACTGAACAAGTACTAATGAGACCCTGGTAAATTATTTTGACCAGCCTATTTCTGACTTGATTTTCTTTTATCTAACTGATTGAGCGGTCTGACTGACTGATCAAACTTGAAGTTGGATAAGAAACAAAAAATTACACACTGCTAACCAGCCCGAATTTATTGCATCATGAAAAATTACTGAACATCTTTCTGACCGGTCCTTAACCTCCGAAACTCATGATGAATGCGGAATTGCTGACTACACTTCCAAACACTTAATTTACTCCAATTCAATACTTTGGTCAAACGGTCAACATTCATGTATTAGAAATCATGACTACTAACACTTATTGACCTACGCGACTAATTACTTGACTTGTAATAGAAATCCAAGGGGCCTGCCCTAAGCTGAAAACCCATGGCTAACTAATACTTATTGAACTACGGCTACTAGTTACTGACCACGGTACTTACTGACCACAGTGATAGAAATCCAAGAGACCTGCCCTAAACTAACTCAGAATTTTTCGACACAAGTTACCAAGTGCCCGCCCTAAACTGAAAAATCGACCTGCCCTAAAGTCATCTTCACTCCTACCCTACTTACTACAAAACTACTACCACCTTGGTGGGGCGGCTCATTGGCATGGCCATTACTGGAGCCGCGCCAGAAGGGTAGGGACCATAGTTTGCCGGCGGGTAAGGTGGTGTCGGACCTCGCGCATATCCACCGGAGTTGACTGAAGTCACGTCGATGGAGGCAACATAAGGGCTGTGATAAGAATAGGCAGAGCCAGCCACGCTGATACCCATTCCGCTTGTAGCTCTAGCCGTAGAAAATGTAGTCACGGGTTGTTCGGCTTTTGTATCGGGAGGAAGGAGACCTTCGTTGATGAGGAAGGTCTTGATGGGAAGAGCTGGTACAACCGGGAGGGCGGGGTAATACGCATAATCATCGTCGTCATCATCTTCATCATCAGATGAAGAGGAAGTAGTCAAGGATGAAGATGAATCCGGCGGAGGTGCAGATGTCCTTCTGAGGGGGCCTATCCGCGTGCGTTTGCGCGAAGGATGTATTGTGACCTTGTCTGCGGCTACCAGAGGCCCAAGCCAAGGTGAATATCTTTCACCCGAAGCCGTGCGGGAAGACCGAGAGGACTTGGTGTTCCGACGCGTCAATTTTCGTTCAAGTCTGTTATTCGGTACAAGCCGCGATCAGTCTCAAAATCAATTTAAGAAAGGCAAGCCGATCCGACGTACCCGTGCCACGTATGGTCACTTTTCTCGCCTTCGGGCAGAAGTACAATCAAGATCTCAGAAGATTTATCTTTCTCTTCCTTGCCTCTTGTAGGCGAACCACTTGCAGGCGACCTCGAGGCCGAACGTGAGCCCATGCGATGCTTGTGAGATTTCTCCGAGCTCTCTGATTTGGAACTGTCTTCGCCTGAGTTCTCGGAAGGGGAACGCGATACAGCCAATGGCGAGGACTTCTTGGGCCTGTTTGATGAAGATGAATACCATGAGGGAACAACTATCGATCACGGTACTCACTTATATCGATCGTTTGAACTGGAGTTCTCTATGAAGGCGATGAATATCTCCAGTCAGACATGATCATGCAAGGGGGTGGGCATTTCAACGACTGACCTGGCGTCTTGGGTCGTTGTGTGGCGTCAGCAAGGGCATCCTCCTTGCCCGTTCCGGCGGTCTCTATGATCGAGCCGCGAATGGAGGCTTGACACAGGCAGGGTAAGTCAGCATATCGAGCAGCGCGGAAATTAGTGAAGTCATCCATACATGTTGTACTTGAGCTGGATGAAGAAACATGACGTTAGAAGGTATCTTTAAAGCGGATATGAAGGAAACCAACCTTGACGGATCGGGATTGGTCACAAAAAGTGGAACTGAACGGTTGAAAAAAGTGATCAGTGTCTGCCAGGATCCCAGAGAGTGAACGCAACATACGACGATTGCCCATTGGCACACCGCGAATCATGTTCAATAACGGTAACGAAACGACGCTTGATGCGCTGAGCCTGTTTAGGCCACTTGTGAGTGAGATTCATTGGCGGAGAAGTGAATTCTATCTGACCGTGCGGGTTCAATAACGTCGCTGGGTTTCGGTGGATTAACTACGTGATAGTTGAGATTGTGGCGACTGCAGGTGTGAAAAGGACCATACTTGGGGGAGGAACAGGCTTAGCCGGCGAAACGGTATCGGTGGGAAGGTCTGCATTTGGCTCTGTGACTGGTTGGGCTGAGGGCGTTGCGAGGGTTTGTGGAACCGTCTCGAACGGAGCTTCACCGAGAATGCTATGACAGAATTAATGTGTGTGTGAGTGAGAGAAAGTGAATGTCACGAATGGTTAGCACGTACGAAAGACGCTTATACTCGCTGTCCAGAGCCTCGGCTACTTTGTTAAATTCAGCATTCAAGAAGCTAGCTTTACGTTCTGGGCCTGCAAAGCGATGAGAGAGCGACCTTATGAACGAAGCGGGTAGACATACCCTTGAGCGGTCGCGTTCTCTGAAGACGCTGTCATCAATCGGTTTCGTTTCATGATAAGTATAAATCACGCACTGCTTTGCCTTTCCAAGTCATGTAATAGTCGATTACCTTGCGAGCACCGTCCGACGCGGTGAACGCGAAAACGATAGGTTGTTGGGGTGGTTTAGTGATCTCAACAGGTTTAGCCTGCTCTTTAGGTGGGCTACTCTCGGGTTTCTCCTGCACGCTGTAGAAAATTCATCAGCCATGCTGTTGAGCGTCGTTGAACAATGGGAACACGTACTTCACATAGCTTTCATATATCGACATAGCCTCTGACCCAGTCACCACCTTGAAATTTCCTCCGCCAGCTGCGTTCTTAGCCTCCGCACTCAACCCCACCTCAGCTAGCTGCTGCAAAAACTCGGGTCCATAGATTGATCGCCGAACTGGGTCATGTTGGTCACTGGAAGGTTCTTGCTCTTTACGCGAAGACGATGTCGAATGCCTTCTGTGTGGTGGTTTCGTCCCTTTCTCGCTTGTGTCTAGTTTGAGTGGTTCCTCCTTTCGAGTGGAAGATTTAGAAGATTTGGTGGATACGGTGGAGTGCCTCCTGCTGCTATGACTATGTGATGATCTCCTCTCCGCCTTGGACGTCACCGTCGACTGGGACTTGACAGACTTGGCGTCTGAATTTTCTTGTGCGTTGGTGCTAGAGGGTGAAGGAAGGTCTGAAGCGTCTTGTGGCTGGCTAGTGTACGAAGGTGGCGATTCTGAAGTGATTGACGGGGCGGACATAACGAGTGTGTAGGAGAAGAGGAGAAACACAGCTTGAATATGAGCGACCAGCGACTATGTGATATACTGGGCGTTAGGAATCTTTTGAAGGGGCCCAAATCGAGATTGGTGCTGCCTCGAGGCGTCCGCAAGGCTTCTCGGTCTGTCAAGACCAACGACAAATGTTTAATTATGAATCTCGGGAGAATGAGGGGGCCTTTGCGCGGCTGGTGGTGAAGATGGTGGCGGTTGGTGGTGGTACGAAAGCAAGAAAGGTTGCCAGCCGGAAACTTGTTCGGTCGTCAATGCTCCCCGAGAACAAAACAAGAAGGTCTTGACATCACAAATTCTCACATCCTCAGATATATATATAGGCGACATCAAAACTGGATTCCTGGAGCACTAACGCCCCATCACATCGATGACACAGAAAGCTGTTGTTGTAGTTTCAGTCTGCTGCCTAGAAATTGGACGCCCACACAGCAGCACAATACACATCCCGGATTCCAGTATAGAACACGCCCAATCTCACTAAATCATATGGACTCGCCGTAAACGCTGTATTGTCATGAACGTTTGCAGATTAAGGGGTATCCATGTGGGCGGCGAGTCGCCGAAGGCGTAGAGATAGAAAGGCGAAGCGCCATGAAACCAGATCCGAAAGAAAGCAGACTACAAAACAAAGCAGGATGGAACCACCTCGACAGCTATGATCGTCGAAATTATTCCGGAGCATCACACCTGCGCCCACAGTAAGTCGCGTTGACAATGGTAAAAACAAAGAGAATATAACGCGTACCAAACTGAGTTCCAGGGTCCATACTCTGCGTGCCCAGAGTTTGACCGTTTTAGCCGGTTGCCCATCGGCTTCCGGGAGTTCAACGTCAATGCCATCCCACCAGCACTTGCGCTGTAAAACGCTATTATGAGGAACGTAGGCATAGTCTTGGTAGGTTCTGATGACGTACCGCAGGCTTCCGCCAGAATAAGAGCAGCTTCTGCGCCGTAGCCATCTGGTTATAGTCGACCGTTACGGGGCTCTCCCCATTCGAGCCAGTCTGATGGTGCATAATACCCGTCTTCAGGAGAACCAGCGCTATCGACGAAATGCAACATCTTGAGGGCTCCAAGGCGCGGTAGCCCCACTCATCTTCACGATCAAAGCCACTGACAACCAAAGCAAGGAGTGTCAGTAAGGCAGTGAGGCGAAAACGTTGCAGAGGTGAACCGCAGAAAGGACATCGGTTAGCTCAAAGCAGTTAAGAATGTCCGAGACATGCTCCTCGCCCCATGGCTAAACACATAGCTCGATTGAAGACCCCACATGTAGACAAAGCACCCACCTCATGCAAAGCATATCTATCAAATGCTGTTCCGCCAGATTATTCTCCTTGTTCACGTTCCTCTGCAGCGCGGTAAAGATATTCCTTTTATCCATCAGATAGTCCCCGCATTTCCTCTTCAAAACGACCAGCGTTTCGTTTGCGAGGCCGTTCTGGTCTGTGGCCGCATTGCTTTCTTTCGGGGGTATGGAGAAGTATTCCAGTTCTTCGCGGAGGACGATTATAGCTTGCTTAGAGAGTAGAGGGTTCTGCGACGTTGCCGAGCCAAACTCAGAGGGAGGAGATCCATCCAAGAGGTGCTGTTGCGCGCTGAAAAGTCCTGGTGACGTAGCGGTTCCATAGAATGCCTCTGAGGCATTACGGAAGAAGGTGAGCACATATTGGAAGCAATCCGGGTCAAACTAGCGCAAATGTTAGGAAACTTTCGACAAATGAAGTAGCATGCCAGCTTACATCCACGCCATAGACTTCTTCCTCTTCCTCAGCATCACCCCCGTCCGACATAGCCACACTCTGTCTGCTGAGTACCAAGCCATTAGGGAACAAGCATAGCAAGACTGATTCGGGCAAGTTCATTATCGTCTCGCGGTCAACTTCAAAACGACGACCACGCAGGTCAAGAAGAAGACGCGTCAACAACTGAGGCTGGAGGTTGGTCTGAACAGGTGTCTGCGACACCTGGGTTATCGGCGACGATGAGAGATTGACGGCGGCCATTGTGGGTTAAGTCGTCGACGTCGTTGGGGTTGTCGGTGAGGGGAGAAGCTGCAATGCGGCACCCAATTGTCGCCCTGAACGCCATTACATAAGTCCATCGAACAAGCGCCAAACGCGATGGCAACGCGATGGTCGAGAAATTAAGCAAGAAAATGTATTGACAATGAACTGGGGTATGTCGTATTGTAGATATTATCAGTGGGGGTTGTATGGAAATTTCTAGTTCGATAAGCAACAACGAAAGCATTATTCACAAAACAATTCAGGAAAAAGCGATCCTCCGAAAGAAACCAAGCGCGACGCGTCCCTCGAACCTCACCCAAGCCCATTTTCCTCAGTCCGGAATGGACGCGTCAACCATCTTTGCAAAATAGTCGTAAAGGAAGCTCGGTGGTGGGTCGGTTGACGGAGGCGGTTCAAAGTAGACCGGCGGCTGAGAAAAAGGCGAGTCTGTCTGAAATGGTTTGAAAACCACGAAGTCCTTATAGACGGAGACTTCAGATGACTTGTATTCCTCGACAGACAGCGGCATCAAGTCGTCCATCTCAACGTCAACTTCGTCCAAAGCATCATACATCGACGACGACCCCTGAGTAGGTATTTGAAGCGCAAACTTTTTCTTCCTCGGTGATGCCGATTGGGTGGGCCCGGGCGTCGATCTTTTATGTGTCATCCGGACCATGGGAATCGTCCCAGACCCTACCGAAACGCGATGAGTCGGTAGCGGAGGTGGTGGTATAGGAATGGGACGAAAAGGCGGATCCAGCACTGGCGCTATCTTCGGCACTACATTCCCAAAACGGGCATTAGACCCATATCGTGGCAAAGTCTGGCTCGGAAGTGTTCGAACTGACCTCGCGGCCTTTCACACGTTACACCACTTTGCAGGCCTTGATCCAACACCGTCCGGCGTTCGAAATCGCAGCTTGAACTTCGGCTGGACGCCTCAGACCCGGAATGACGATAACTGGCATATAAATTTCGCGTTTTTGCCTTCCCTTCCCTTGCTGCTTGACGAGATGATCCTCTGGATTGTCTCCGCAGGCCAGAATCAGTGTCTGTTGGACTGGTGTCATGATTCATAGGAGATTGGGACCTGCAGGAGTGCAAATTTGCAAGAATTAGTTTGTCTGGAGCTAGAGTTCAATGGCTAAACCAAAATGAACATACAATCACTATGAAAATCAGAACAGCTGGGACAACACGACCTTTCGTAGAGTGAGTGAGAAAGGTTTCTTTGAAACTTTGAGAGGCCAATCACCTTGGAAAATATGGGCTAATGGAAGGAGGTTGGTCTTCAATGGTTGAGAGGAGAAGACAAAGGACATCTGGGCATGCTTTTGTTTACTACTGTGTACATATATTTATTTATTCCGAGTTTTTGGATAACTAAACAGAAGCATCAGCAAATTGAAGCAATCTGTACTGTCCATACCTTTGTGGTGGGAGCTTGACGGGATGGATATACACCAAAGCATGAAATCGCAATTTCCTTGGCCGTTTCAAGGCTGACTCCCAATTTTCTCAATTCAGAAAGATATGGAAAATATGCCCAATGGCCCTGTTCCCAATGCCCATAAAATCTTCAAGTATGCACTTCTTGTCTTTGAAACCATCACAAAATCTGGCAGGGAAATTGGACATGCAAACTGGAAAGAATCAGAAACAGATCTTCACATCAAATCATGCAGATTCCCCCTCATGGGGTATCTACTAGGGTGAAGAGTGTGATCCAAGGCTAATCTCACAGTTAGCTTGCCCTGGCCTGACATTGGACTGATTTGTGGCCGTGTTCTGTAGCACATTGGGGGTTTACCAATGTGAAAATGACCCCTATCTTTATGCATCAGGGGAGCGCTCAACTTTGAGAGATATTTTTGAGCAGAACATGTACTGATGACCCATACTATGCTCAAGATTCAATGGTGTCCTTTGATTTTTCTTGTTTCGGGGATAGCAGGATGGCATCAGTGAGGGTGTTGCCAAGGCGTTGCTGGAGGAAAATTCCTCTGAGTCCATCAGGGGCTTTGCAACACCCCCTATATTCGCCTGCAGTCGCGTTTATTCGAAGTCACGTTTGATTTCGGAGGAAGGAACAATGTGGGTGATAGTGTCTTTACAACCCGTCGCAAAGCGGTTTGCTCCGCAACAGAAATGCCCAGTCCCCTGCCAAATGGTCACATTAGACCCTTGATCGCGACGAGGATATAGTTCGCGACGGATTGCGGATAGATTCTAATAAACATACAGGATTCCATGAGTAGTATACATCATAAAACTTAATGAAGGGGACCAGATACAGCCCTTTCCCGCGCGGCGGGGCGGTCGCCCAACTTAAATAACAAGTGACAAGTGACAAGACCACAGGACATATAAAATTGGGAAGGGTTGGTTCATTTATGTTAGAGTGGGGAAATCGACCCGTATGGAGGTGGCGGCCCCAATCTAGGACGACGAGCATCATGGCCTGCTGCCATGACCTGCTCGATATAGCGTAGATGTGTTTCGTCGACGGTGGCGCGGATACCCCACGATCGAAGCCTCTTCATGGCGGAGGGGAGCGTTGGCTCGGCCATGATGTCGCTTTCGGCGAAGAAGTCGATTTCTTCGTCGGCCATTTCCAGGGGCGGTTCGCAGATGGATGAGCTGGAGCGAAGATATGTTGGCGACGAGTGATACGAGAAGGAGGGTTTACTCACTCTGTCAATGGCGCACTCTGTAAATTAGGCATGGGCGTCAGATACGGTGTCCTGGGAGAGACACAAACGGAGACGAGCTTACCGGGCTCGCGAATGGGAGTGATATATTGCTACGACCTTCTTCACGCTGACGATGTTTCATTTGCGAGAATTCGACGGGAGCAGTATTTGAACGCTTGGTAGTCGATCTGGAGAGACTGATCGTTTGCCGAAGGTACTTCGAGGCACGGCTAACAGTCTAGAAAGTGTTCGAATGAGCGGTTCGAATGGGTGAGAAACTTCGCATAACATGCTCACAGTGCTCGTCTTGCTTGACTCCTGGGTGGACATGCCCCATCTACTCTTTTCCTGTGCCGAGTAGGAAGCTCGAAGATTTGGAACGGAAGGGAACTTGGTGAGTTTGTAAGAACGTGTCTTCTTTGCGGTGCTACAAACGCTTCTAGAGGACGACGTGAGAGCATCCTTCATGTCGAGCCAGGAGCTCAATATCTCGTCGGGGAGATATTTCTCGTGCATACCAGCGGAGAAAGAATTGCCCTTCAATGCTGCCATGGAGTTGCGTGGTACAGGTGCCAGGGTGAAATACTCTAGGATGACTCCATACTACAACGGAGGACCCGGTATGCTTTATGTAGGCCTGTGGACGCCTATGTTCGATGGTAGTCGAGCCGTATTGACACAAATTCGATTATGATTGATTCTGTTACGAACGTCTCGAAGATGGGCAGGTTTTCATGATGCTCCTGAGAACACAGCATCAGTTGGTTGCACCAGGTACAATGTTCCAAACCCACCCATACCGACTCGGTCGTAGTAGCGTCGAGTTCACGATCGTTGAGCTCTCTGAGCCATTTGTCGACGGCTGCTGGTATGTAAGTTAGGATGGAAGCCGTAAAGTCCGTTGAAAGTCCGGGGGCAAGAAGTTAGGCGCCCAATCGTGTAGCACCAGTTGCGACCCTAGCCATGCGTTATTTTCCGCCACGATGATACCCGGCATGTCGTCCTGTTTTCCATACCCAGAACTGGTGACTGTGCATCAATACGCCCACGGATGCGCTAAGGAAGATGATGATCGAATGGTGCTTGTGGTGAGCAAACCAATCAATCAGCGCAGGCCATGGGGCCGGGCTACTGCATCAGCAGCTGGTTGTCAAGGCCAATTTGCAGCACAATGCCTGGTGTCAGTAGCGGACAGCCACCGCCCCAATTTGCAGGGTGTCCTGCCGTCATGTGACAAATGGCTGTCGGAGCCTTCAAACTTACTGCTTGGTTGCGTCTAATGGCCGTCAGAAGCTGGATGAGTGCTGCAAACCTCGCCTTATCTGCCTGGGGGACATAGAAAGGGCGTCTAGGTCATTCTTCGTCCGCAAATGCATCCGAAACTGGGGTTCCATATGTCTCGCGGCGTAAAATGGCCTTACCATCGGACTGAAAGGAGCTGGATAGGTGGTCGGCTGAGGCGGATGATCTTCGCCTGGCAGAGACTGGGTTAGCGAGATCCTGACTAAGCGGAGTGTATCGAAACCCATGGGAACCCTCCGCTTGGTCTAACACAAACCTTCTTCCTGGCGGCTAGGCGAGGCCTCATCGCTCCTTTCCTTTTAACCACCACCACCTTCCTTTCCTTATTTCTCGCTTTTATTTCGCCCTTTCTCGCCTCCGCCTCGCCAGCGCCGCCTCGAACGACCCCCAAACTCGCGAACTCGTATTTATCAGGCCATTTAACTTTATCATTCCTGCTGCGACCCATGCTGCTTCCTTGCGCCTTACTCGCCTTACTGGCACCTCTTCTCGTCGCCGCGCAGTCCGAAGGCGGAATATCGGGGCCCACGACTAGCCCGGAGGCAGCGGGATACTCATGCGACACCTCTCGATGTCAGCTGCCGAACTGCAATTGTGCTAGCGTTAATCCACCTGGAGGCCTCAAACCGGTGAGTAAGATTGAACTGCATGTATGCGCGCCGTGGCCCTCAATTTGCACCCGAAATACCAGGAGGACGTGCCGCAATTCATTGTCTTCACTGCGGACGACGCCATTCAATCTTACACACTGGACGCCGTGAACCAATTTCTTGCGCACCGCAAAAATCCTAATGGTTGCACGCCTAGAATGACCTACTACACGTCTCTCGGCTACACCAACTACAGTCTTGTGACCGGTGCGCCCGACTCGAAACGCTCTCTTTTCTTGGTCTCAAGATAGCATATAGATTGGTTCGTCGCTGGAAACGAGATTGCGGACCACACGTACGTCTGAGAGCGCTGCCACTGTCCCCGTCGTGACTGAACTTAACTTGGCAGCGTGAACCATGTCGGCGATCCTTCAGCTGGCGAAATCAATGGGAACTTGATCGCTCTGAACGCACTAGCTGGGATCCCCCAATCGGCCATCAAGGGCTTTCGCGCTCCTTTCCTCAATTACTCCGTCGATACATTGAAACGGCTGTATGTTTTTCCATCTTTTTATAAGCGCGACATGATATCTCCCTAACACCCCATATCCCATTTAGGTATGAATCCAAGTTCACCTACGATTCTTCTGCGTCTGCTTCCATTCCAGTTACTGATCCACACACGGACGCTTACTGGCCGTATACGCTCGACTATGGCATGGCGAATGATTGCTTGCAGGTTCCTGGATCTTGCAAGGGAGAACCCAAGCTTCCTGGGTTCTGGGAGATTCCAATGTACGCGTTCTTCGATCAGCTAGGCGCTGCCGGGCCGCATCTCATGGATCCATGGTTGTGAGTTCTATGTCCACCCGGTCAGCTAGGATGATAGCTAACATCCACATGCTCCAGGGAAGCAGCCAATGGAGGTACTAAGGTCAATGACTCCGCGACCTTGGAATATATGCGAGACACATTCACTGCGCATTACAATGGGAACAGGCAGCCTATTGGGCTCTACACCCACCCCATCCACGTCTCGGTATGCTTTATTTCACATCCGCGGAATTGTCATTATCTCAATCTCCATCACAACTGTTTAGCGCTCCGTCCCTGGTTCTACGGCCAGCAATTCAACCATCAATATGATCAATGCCTTCCTGGACTGGGCCCAAAACCAACAGAATGGTTCGTCATCACCTCAGTCTCTATATACCCCCAAATGTTATGTTGACAATGTATCTATAGTATGGATCGTATCAAGCGAACAGCTCCTTGATTGGGTCCAGCACCCCGTTCCAGTCTCACAGCTTGGCAACCTAGCCTCTCTCCATTGTTCAACGCCCCAGGTCAATGTCCCAATATGCAATGGAATGCCAGGCAACGAAGCTGGTCTTGTTCAACTCTGCTCCTTCTCTGATTTCCCCTTCTATACCTGCGTACGTGTCGTTTTATCCGCATACATGTGGATTTGACTAATTCAGTCGGTTATAGTACGGATGTCCCCAGGATCATCCGTCGGTTGAGAGGCCGAACCCTCCTCAGGTCGTACTTGCCGGCCAGCAACCACGGTCTCGATGTAAGCCTATCGCCGAGCCTGACAACATCGCGAGAAGCTGAACGCGTGTCTGTGATTAGTGCCCCAAAACTGTTCAACGCCATTCTGGGACCCGGTTAAGGCTGAGTGTATTTGCACTTCAAGCACTTGTGCCTTTGCGGACAATTCAAGACCCATTGGGGTGCGTATCTCATATTTGCCGTCCTCATCGTGCTAATTTCCTCGCAGCCGAATGGCGCTAATCTGACGGGCGGCGGAACCGGCACGTTCGATGAAGATGGTGCTAATGGACCTTCTGCGACCTACATCCCCTTCAACGCCGCCGCTCCCGCGATCTCTCTGGACATTCTACCTATCTTATTGATCAGCGCTTTCAGCGCTCTTATCGGATCTACGGGAATTTTCTCTCGCTTGTAAAACCTTTGGACTCACCCGATCTGAAGCTCGGACACCTCATACGCATTGTATATTGGAACATTTAAATTATCGTAATGCCCATATCACGCCCCTTCATTTATCCTTATCCTCCCCACCTTACGCCCCCCTTCCCCCATCCCTCAACTTCCCGTGCATCGCACCACGTCTTTGCATGGTGCCGATAACGATGCCCCTCTCATCTTTCGAACTTCTTTCATACTCGTGGATCTTTTCTTTGGAAATCTGGACTGCATACATCGACATCTACTTGACATTGGATACTTAATAATGTACATCATAGACCATTCGGATTACCTTTCCATTCGTCTGACATAGACTTTCTTGGATACTTCACGTTAGCACCCTCCCCCATTTTCCCTCTCATCTCTGACTCCGTCCCGCGCTGTCATCACGCTCCTTTCGATTCCTACTCTATGTAGATGAATAATCGACCCATCGCACTAAGCTCCGTCTTATCTGAAGGCATACGGCCTTTTGACCCCATACTGTTCGATGTAGAGCTACCAGAAGCGTGATGGACTGCCTACCCGCCTTCTCGCTTTTAAGGCACGTAGTTCGATATGAACTAGGAAGTAGTCTAACTTGGGTAGAGAGGAGCTTCGCGGCTGGGGCTTCGAATTCGTTGATGCGTTCGAAATTAATACTATTATTACGAGAGTGATGGAAGCCTATATTGGAAACGGGATGCCTATTTTCGGACAAGGGTGTTGATAACGGTAGAAATGAGGCCTTGGGGCGTGGCGCGTGAAGCGCGAAGAAGGGGCGATGAGGAGAGCTGATAGTGGATGTTTATCCCGGGAAATGTGTGTATATATTACAAGGCTAGTGTACGCAAAGTCCATCTCGAGTGGGAGGTATTGATAATTCCAAACAAAGAGCCAGGTCGAAAGCGAAGGTATCATAAGCTGAGTAAATAAGATATAGTATAACACTAGGTCATTTGATCGTGAATGTATGAAGAAGAGGTTTTGTGGAGAACAGAACAGCCCCGCTGGATCTGGTAGAGGGAGGTGGAAGGAAAAGTCGTCAGAAGATTGCGTATACGTGGGAGGAAAAGTAAGTTGAAGGGGGCATACCATGATTTTAATGTCAAGAAACTCTGGTGGTTGGAGAATGGTTCTGGGCTCATAGGTCCGAACGTTCCCACTCTCGTCGTCCTCACAGTGACCTTCGCCTGTTTCGGTTGTCCCGGTAGATCCTTAAGCGGTGTTCCTGCCTTCACATCCGACATTTCCAAATCCGAGCTAAACATCCTGCGGTCGTATTCAACGTCTTGACGATGATACTCCTCTTCTTCAGCGTAGGCCGGGTCGAGGTCGACGATAAGCTCGCCTTCGTGAGCACCATGACGCCAGTTGACACGGGAAAGTTCAACGTTGTTGAGTAACCATGCTGTGTCGGAACCCAGGCTGGCGGCTAGGGATTGGATGGAGAGCATGATACGTGAGACGCAGACGGAGGTGATTCCCAGGACAAAACTTCGTGATGGGATGAAAGGAGTGTTCGGGTATATGAAAAATGCAGTGATCCGAGAAGGCAGGTGTGAGAGGGGAAGTGAGGTGGGAGGTGATGGCAAGGGAGAGTGATGCAACGATGAGAACAGGTGATGATGAGAGGGGTGTCGCAGAACTTACTTCGAGAATATTGCAGGAACATTGATCTATTAGGAGGGGTGAGCTGGGAGAACGCAGGTTATGGACAGGCCACAGCTTACATGAGGATAATTGTACATGAAGGACCCGATTCCACTGAAGCCAAATGAAACTGTCGTTCGCAATTGGGATCAGAAATCTCGAAAATTAGCAGGAAAGAAAAGGTCAAACGTACCGACAGTGACGAAATAGAAGAATCCACCGCTAGAATGGAGGTTAGATAACCCAGTTGGGAAGATGGTGGAAACAGGACGCACTCTTTCAGTAACCTCTGCATCACGGGGCTTTTCTTAAGCATCCGTCGATTCCTCGCAGCACGCAGAACGGTCAACATGTAAAGGATGGTATGGAGGACCAATGGCGGTAGGTAAAGCCGCCAGAAACCTTCAGGTCGTTCGGCGCGGCAACCTTTGATACCAAATGCCACTAGAGGCATAAGCCCTCGGAGGTTGGCAGCGGCAATGCATGAGAACGTCAAGGAGACGCTAACGGAGATGATAAAGCAAAGGACGACGATGCGTTGAATGAGCTTCGAGCCGGAGAAGAGGTAGTAGACGCGAAGCATCAGAATGGCTATTGAGAGGGAGTTCATTACTAGGCCTGCGCAGGCAGATGTATTGTGCACCTTGGACTATGCCCATGACCAGAACAGTTAATATGAAGCATCCCTGGATGGCTCGTTGACAACTTGACATAGAGTAAGGATCTATAAAAGACGCGGCCAAAGCACAGACTTACAACTATTGAAGACATTAGTAGTTGTGGAGAGGCCAAAGAGGGGGAGAGCTTACAGTAAATGTCGGAGTGGTAGTTTGAAAGCCTAGGAAAATCAGAATTATGGTTCTTTGTTTCAAGGCCGATTCGCTTACAGTATAGTGGGAGACTGTAGAAAAGTCAGTTGCCTGACATACAGCAAAGACAGCAAGCACGTACAGTATAGCGATCGGTGTCAGGTAACGGTTCTGTGTCGAAGATGCCTCAGCAACGAGTTCTCAGATACGAAGCGGGTGAACTCACCGCTAGAAAGAGGATACGAGATATGGACCAACGTCCCCTCCAAAAGCACTTCATCTGAAATGAAGATGTAAGAAATGAGTGGATGAAGGAACTAAGTCACGCACCTCCGCGTCCAGCGTAAGAAACCAGTCATATATCAAAAGACCGAACATGGCGATCGTTAAGAGGCGAGCTATCTCAGCTCCCTCAATAGATTGGAGGACGATGGGATCCAAGTAGTTCTCGAATCCTACCTCCATTGCATCCCTAGGCTGACTTGGGGAGAAAGAGATAGAACGTGGTCGACCGAGTGCGGGGGTGGGGTGAAAAAGGTCCCCGCGTTTGAAAGTGTGATCAGAGAAGTGAGAGTCGTAAAAGAGCGTCGAAGAAGAAACAGAATGGGATGCGGGATTGGGCAAAGAAATATTATAAGCCCCAAACCCCTTGGCAGCCGTCACGGGTTGATCATAAGGGTCCCCGGAACCAATCACCTGGTAAGTGACAGGAACGATAACGGGATGAGATACAGTGAATGATGAGATTGGAACACAAACTTTGATGGTAATGCCAGATCATTCAAATCCTTGCATCAAAACCAGGGAAATTTGTCGTAACGTTTCATCAGCTAGTCCTATGCACGAAGCTACACTAAAAGTAGTGAGGGCGAGCACCGAAGATAACGCAAGCCTCGAATCACTCACACGATCCTTGACTCAATGCAATTTTGGGAGGCTTAAGAAATGCAGAGCTGCTGATTTCTCGTCGCAGGGGTTTTGCAGGGTCGTGACTGTTACTTGACGGAGGCTCGAGGCTCGACGATCGATACACGTCGTTGTGACTTTGGCAACGACAACAGCATTGACGTCCGAGTCGTCAGTGTGCGGAACGCTGCATGGTGCCCCAAACTGTCCACCGAACACGAAACTCCTTCATCCATTGATGATGAATTGAACAAACGGCCAGTTCCTACATCGATCTCTTGGTCGATGCCAAATCTGTAATTTATAGACGTCGGTTCCTTGGCCGACGAAAACGGTTTGACTTAGTCCCTTGATCTCGACCGTGCCACCTCCTCAATGCGCACACTTTAAACATCTCACCATCAAACCCGTACGCCAGGGGGACGTCACGCCACTTAGCCTCAGGATATAATCATTTAAATTTTTATTAGCATAGAATGTTATGGCTATTTAGATGTGTAGCTTACTGATATAATGGGTTCGGGGTATCTAGTGTAGCATGTTGTGAAGAGCATTGAAGCGACTGCGACGATAACCAAGAGAAAACACAAACATTCGAATAAAATAGTCAAGCGGTCACTGCTGGCATCTAGACGAGGCGAACAGCCGCAGAGGTACGGCCCAGGGACTAGTGGAGGTCCCTTCAGGCTATGGCATTAGCCTTATCCAGTAAGCCACGAACTCTCCGACTCAATCTTTCGGCTTCTAACTTTCTCTCGATGACCTGATGGGCGGGCGTTCTCTTCCTTGGCATCCAGACTTTGCTCGAAATATTTCGACCTTGAGTTTCCACCTCGCCGTCATTGGTAGTCGTTGATTGAGCCTTGGCACGCGCTTCCGCGCGCCGTTTGTTGAGTTCTGACAAGTCAACGACCTTAGGGGCAGAGGAGAACTTGAGGACATCCCTGTAGAGGACTTTGGTCTCTGTAGCAAGGGAATGTAACGTGGGGCGGAAATTTTGCTGCGTATCGGAGTCATCGTCAGAATCATCGGACTCGGAAGACGGTGATGAGTCCAACGCTGGTGTGGGCTCTCGTGTGATTGGGGCGACGTCGGGCAGCGGTGGCAAGGACTGTATTTCGCGCACCAAGTCCTGTCCTTTCAGGTAGGAATTTTCCATCCGTAGATAGCGGACAGTCCCGCGTAGCGCCTCGATCTAAGCAGAGGAGTCAGGAATTAACGGTTAGAATTTTAGCAAAGTCATGCTGACCTGTTCTAACAAGTGCGAAGTTTCCAGGCTGCCTTCTATTGGAGGCGCTTCGGCCTCGACAACGGGTGCTGGTCCTGTGATTCCACGTGAATATAGAGAACATCTTCCAGAATGCGTGATAATCACCTGGCCGATCTTGCCCCGCATTCTGAGCTCTCAGTTGGGCGTTCTCTCTCGTGTACTCGTCGACATCAGCCTGCAGCTGCGTCATCTCGTCAAAGAGATCTCGCTCTTTCTTCTGGGCCTCGGAGAGTTCGCTCTCAAGCTCAGCAATCCGGTCGGTCTGCTTCTTCATTGATTCCATGCGTCGTTCCATTATTTCGATCTTGACGACCTTCTCTTGAATGTTTTGGTCACGGGACTTCAAGGAGCGCACGAGGGCCTGCATCTCATCATTGAGGGAAGCCACCTTGCGCTCAGCTTCGACGTTGACAGCGAGGGCTGCTTTGATCTCGTCAACCCTGATCACCCATGGTGGCATGCCAGAGACTGTCACATGTCATCAACAACAGCAATACAACGAATATGAGAAGACGCACGCTTGACAACATTCTCCTGTTCTGATGTAAGGGGCAATAACTTGCTGGCACTTTGGCTGAGCAGACTTATACGGCCCGTGACAGCCTCCCACCAAGTTTCACCTGGTTTAGCATCTTTGGCGACCATGGCCTGGGCCGACTGTTTCGCATATGACAGGACGGTCGCCAGTTGGAATGATGACTTTGCGCTTCTGGCATCATTGCGATGGGACAATATCAATTGTGCGAGCTGAAGTTGTGCGTGAGTTAATGGAAAACACGCGATCATGTGCACATGCTCACAGAGATACCAAAGTTCAGCAGTTCATTCAGCATGTCGGTTAACGACTTGAAGTGGGGGATTAGATGGGGCTTCAAGGCGGCTGAATCCAGCACGAGATCATCCAAACGCTTCGTGATTTTCCTGCAAAAATGAATAAGCATGTAGTCCAGGCAAACAATTCGGTCCACGCACTTTGACAATGTCCTGGGGCCTTTGCATTGATCGAGAACACTCTGCATTGGTTGGAAGAACTCCGTTTCAGGATCGAATCCTCCCATGTCAAGGACGACATCTGACCATTACATGTAGTTCGTCAGGGATACTGATGTCTATGTAAAAACAAACGGGGGACACGCACCTGGATCCTTGAGTATGTCTGTAACAGCTGTCTTGCTCAAGCCAACAGAGGCAACAAATGAATCAAGATCGTTCTCCAACATGAGGGCATGGCCAAGCTCGGTCTCGCCCATGTCGAATTGTTCGTAGCCACTGAAGTATGCTTCTGCGAGATGCTCGAATTGCGCTTGTATCTTGGCTACGTCGGAGACACATTCCATTTCACGGAATTCATCACGGCGAAGCAAATCAATGTGCATATCAACGCGTTTCTCCAGAGGAGCTATTTCTGGGTACAAGCGCCCGAGGGACAAAAATGAGTCGGGGTCACAGCGACGCAGAACAGCCGCAAAGCGCTTGCAAAGTGTTGAAAGGGTAGCCAAATTACCGCGCATCTGTCATAAAGTTGAGAATGAAGAGAGAGCAAGCCAGGTGTATAGACGCCTACATCGCATATCCCCATGAGAACCTCTGTGACAGGACCGTTGCACGAGTCGGGAAGGCCATGGGCTTGAGCGGCGAGGGAACTGATGAGATCAGTCTTACCAGCCAGCCGAAGGAAGAAGAAGTAGCAGCTTGTGGCATCACTATCGGATTCCACATACAACTGCGGAAGATAGGGCTGCGTATTTCATGAACGTTAACTCATGACCACATATGTCCAGGAGTGAAATGATTACCTGTACCACAGTGAGCAACTCCCTCGCCTCCTTGGCCTCAAGTTTCGCAAGCTCAAGTTCAATGTTGCGTGCCTGGTTCTTCGACGCAGACGACTGTAACTTGAGGTTTAGCGCAATCATAGCGGCAGTCTGCGAGGCTGCCCTATCAGATTCGGTTTGTGCCGTTTGCGTCTGCGTTCGAAGCGCATCAAGTTCTCTTGAAAACCGCAATACATTAACAACAACAACGAGCGATGAAACATCGACGGAAATGAACTCACCCTTGGAGCTGCACCACCAATTCCCTGAATTGGGAGATGGTCCCTTCGAGATCCTGGCAGGTTTCTTCAAGTGCTTCGCTTTTGCGGATATGCTCGCGAATCTCCGAATCCTTGGCATCTATTGACCGTCAATGAGATGAGTGATTGATGGTAGAAAGGCAGAAACTGATCATACCAAGGTCTTCCTGCAGAGCTCGCTCCGTTTCAACATGACTCTCTTCCAGCTCATCATTGAGCTCCTTGAGGGATTCAAGGTCTTCGATGGTGATCTGCATCTCATGGATTTTCTATGGACGACAGTCAGAAAATTCTTGGAGAAGGAGAGACTGAATGGACGCACTTCGCTGAGCATGTCGTTACGGTCGGTCAGTTGAACGAGCAGTTCGTCGGCTCCAGCGGCAGCATCAAGTTGCGCCTTCAACTCATCAATGAGAATCTCGGCATTGGTGAGTTGACCAAGAGTTGACTCATACTGGGCTGAGAAAGAGGAGATCAAAGGTGAGGTGAGTCAATAGTGAAGCCGCTTGACTAACTCTGTATTTCGTCAAAGCCATCAACATCCTTTTCCAACTCTGCTATACGCCTCCGATGTTCCCTCTCATTCTCTTGCGAGATGTCGCGTAGCCTTCAGGGGACGTTAATACAGGTAACATGAGGAAGAACCGAGAGTCATATACTTCACCAAAGCCTCCTTCATCCGTTCGTTCTGCTTCTCAAGCTGAATATAGGCCAGACTGTCCTTACCCGCATCAACAGGTTCACCATCTTCCGCGGAATCTGCAGCACCAGCTCCGCCTTTCTTCAAAACATTCAATTCGACTTCCAACATCGCAATCCTCTCCTTCATCTCTCGAGACTCCTCGACCGCACTTTCCGCCTTCTCCTCTGCAACTTCTCTATCCAACATCGACATCTCCACCTGTTCTGTCAGATCCTCTATCCTCGTCTCAAATGCTTCGCGCTCCTCTTTCGCGTCATTAGCTTCCTTGACCGCCTCAGCAACTTCCGCCTTTAACTGAGATATTGAAGACGTAAGAGTAGCGATGGTTGACTGTTGCTGAGTGAGCTTGGCCGTAAGTTTGGGCTTGATGGTATTAAGGATTGTCTCGGTTTCCGTGAGCTTGGTCTGTAGACTGTGGATAGTATGCTGGTCCGAAGCCGATTTTGACTCGTAGAGACGGAGCTTTGAAAGTAAAGTCGCGGTACTGTTACTTGACGAAGACACAACCGTATCATGGGATGCTGAAGGTTGTATTCCAGATGGTGCAAACAGATCCGACGGTTCATGAGCAACAGGCGGTGGGATGGTCGATATTAAAGGTGACGATGCTGGACTTGCGCGAGGAGGGTCTTCATCAGGTAGCTCTGGGGTTGAGAGAACTCGAGACGGTGGTACGGGAGGAGGCTTCATGGATATTGATGGTGCGCGCTGGACTCTTACTAGTTGAGGTGTTGATTGAGATTGGAGGAGGGGTCCAGTCGCGAGAGGTGAAGACGTTCGCCGAGCTTGGATGACATTGGCCTGAGTGCCGGGTGATATATTGCGTGCCCGAGTTCGCGTAGGGGACGTTGATACGGACGCCTGTAGTCCACCTCCGGAAGCAGAATCCTGCGACTGCGAAGATCCACTTGAAGACTGGCGTAGGGCAAGAGACCGCCTAGACTGAAGAGACGGCGCAGACAAAGACGGTGGTATTTGTTTCGTCGAGATGGATGGACTACGCTTCGTGGGAGATGCTTGACCACTCCTCAGCAAAGGCGTACGTCCACCAGCCGAAGATGCTGAGGAAGACGGCTTTGCTGGGCTCGCTGAGCGTGGCGATGAAGGCACATTTACTGACCGCAGTGAATTAGTCCTCTGATGCCCAAGCGTCGGTCTTGTGGCGGGTGGTCGCTAGTAGTCACATCAATCTCTAGTATTTCCATTCGAATAAAGAAACAAAACACATACTGGGGTCGTTTCTTCCATACCAAATGTCGCCTTGACCTGACTTGGCCTAACAAACATCCCAAAGCCCATTTTACAGTTGAAGTATACTTCATTATTGACAGTGCCATCGTTCTTGCCCTTTTGCTCATAGAGCTCTATGCCGACCCAATTTCCAGGCGCGAAGGACGTTGCACCAACGAAACGAACGACACCACGTCCTGCAGGGATTTCGACTATCGTCCCTACGCCTACTCCTGGGACGCCGCTCATTGGTGCGAGCTGCGAAGGCACCTCTCTCGAAAGAGATGAGTGATGGCAATGAGAGTTGAAGCTGAAGTTGTGGACGTCGCGTTGGAAGGTGAGGTTGCTAGATCGCGTTACGCGTGACGACTGCTTCAGGAGAAAGACAGGAGCTGTTTTCCAGATGCCATTCACCGAGGATGCTTTATCGGTTTCTTACTCGTTTAAGCAGCCTTACAGAGTGCTCGCACAAGGGACATGATATTGCATACGAGGATCTTAAACCAAAACTAGGCCGTCACCTGTCTCCTAGCGTGTCTCATGCCATTGTCTCGGTCAAGCTACTTATGGGAGCCGATATAAAACGGAAGCAAGTTGGTATATAAGACAAAGGAGTGAGTACTCGCTCAAGTAGGATCCCTCCCGTCTTAATATCTCAGGTCCGCAAACATGTCCATCTACTTGACTGCGGACTGAATTACTGTGTGCAGTAGGATAATCATCTCGCAAAAATGTGCGAACAACTACTCCTAGCCATGGGTCAAGTGGCTGTCGCATTCGAAGAAATCGAAGAAATCGAGTTCGAAGCCATTGAAGACAGCTGGGCCAAAACTATCAGCAACACTCTGTATAGAGGACTGGCTTGGATGGCGAACAGGGGACTGAGCCAACATCCCTAACTCTTTCCTTCAAGGAGGACGGTGGGGGGCGAGCTGGAGCGAGGAAGAACTACCATGATTCATCAAACCGGATACCATTGTACACTTTACGCAAGCAAAGACATTCATGACGATATTAAAGTGAACACGAATAAAGTATATTTATGTGTCTCAGTCACTCAGACACCGTAGCGTGCGCGATTACTGGCCATTCCAAACGGCTAAGGGGGAAGAAAAAGTAAAGTAAATATATTTTCCACATCAATGACCGACTGAATGAGTACGTACCGGGACCAGGGACCTTGTAGGTGGTGGTTGAGGCAGCTTCAGCGGTGTAGATGTTCATGTTGATGCTGGGATCCGAGGCGCTGTATCCGCCTAAAGAGTGCCATACAATGTCACGATATAATAGAGAATGGATGGGTTGTCGAACGCACCGGGGAACTGAACCAAGAAGGAACCACTTGGGGTCTTGGTGCCGCTACCAGTGATGGTCAACTGAGCGCCTGGAGGGAAGGAATCGAGTTCAGCAGATAGCTTTGCTTAAACGCAAGTCTTAGTAGTAGTACGCACACTCAGGGTAGAATTGAGGTGTGTTGGCCTGGTGAAGGGCGAGGAGCTCATGCTATTCAGAATATCGTCAGACCAAAATATTCACGGGAAAAAGTTGCAAAGATACGTACCCTGATCATATATTCACCGGGGGCAAGAGCCGCAGGAATCTTAGCAGAGTACGAGAGTGTGTCCATGACCTGGCCAGTTCCCCAGACTCCGGATGGAAGAGATCCTGATACCAACCCTAGAGGACACATTATTGATCAGGGGCATCGCCGAGCAGGATTGTAGGCGACGTACCGGTTTCTGCGATCTTGAACCAGCTGAGAGTGGAGCTGCTCGCCGCAGTGCACGATCCAGGGCATTTGGCCATGTAGACCATAACAGGACCTTGAGCATGGGTCCATTGGCTGACCACCGATGAGAACATGATGCTAATTTACATATGAGGTGGAACCAACCTCCAGTGGGCGATGATTTCAGTACCAGCTGGGACAGAGGTGGTGAGTTGGTGAGGGCCGGCTTGACCGTTGTTGTTGCAGCTCATTTTCTGGGCAGACACATCGTCAGTTCCGTGTTAAAATCTGCGTATGGTCACGACATACTGGGTCGGTGACGCTGAGGATACTGGGAGAGATGTTAGGGGGGAAATGCGCAGGGATTATGAACGGGGTAGCCTACGGGTCGTAAGAGCCTTGTTGAATGAGTTAGCGATGAGATGGGCACAATGGACGGTTTGAACTCACTGTATGGACGTTCAATGGTAGTTTGACTGTTGGCATCATTATATGGGGACCATCCAACGAAGGTTTGTCCTAACCAGGTCTTTGAGGACGATGCTAAACCAAGAAGTAGGGATACTTACCTCCTATTGTGTATGAAGTCACACCACCATGTGCAACGACACGGGCAACGAGGAATGAAGCAACGAGAGCGAGAAGCGAGAAGGCCATTTCTTCACAATTTACACCCTTGACTGGAGCAACGGTAATTGGGCAACATTCGCGCTCTTTATATATACGTCCTATCTAGCTCGACAGTGACCATGTATACGCGTCGACAGGAAGCAGGTTCATTGCCAGTGAGCGAGTTTCGCCGAGACCAACCAGCGCAAAGGACCTATGTCGGAAGTATCGAGCTCCAGCGGTTTGTCCCATAACATACCGAATATCAAGGAATGGGGTACGACAATCGATGGCGTTGAGGGTTTATTGCTCCGAGGAAGCGCGTCGAAGCTGTATTACATCAAAAGATGTCGTGTGGTCGAAGAGAAGTCATGATACGGCTAATCAATTAGGACATTCTCCACAATATTCTGGGAAGTATCAGCGGTTGGAGACGCGGGGGGTATTATAGTTCACCGAGGTTGAGGCCTTGACAACGCTAGAAGGGCACTCACGATCCGAGGTCTCGCCTCAGAAGCAACGAGAGTCGAATGGAAATCGCAGGCTAGTCGCTCATTTGGTGGCCCTCAGCTCCCTCGAAAAGTCCAGGATAAATCATCCTGATCATGCTCCCCTGAGTCCCCTCGCGTGTTCCATGGATGAATTTGCGGGCAAGTGATTGTCGTCTGTAACAAATGACACCACGGGAGTTATTGTTATTTTAGCGCAGCATGAACCGAGACCTATACACCAGCGGTGCTGTAGAAGAGCACGATCAGCGACGGTTCACGAGGGCTTCGTTGTCATCGTTGTTGACCAAGGGGTGCCGGTGAGCGCTTGAGCGAGCGCTTCCTTGTCAGGGCTGTCGAGTGTTTGGTTTTTAAGGAATACCAGCTTTTCTAAGTGCCACCACAGCTGCCTAGCCTCTGCTGCCTCGCTGCTTACTCCATTACTGTTCCGTTTCTCGCAATATGTGTCTATCGGAGGCGCCTCTGTTGTTGAAAGAAATCTTGCTCGCCTCTTCTTGAGATCTCGACGCCTTTGCAAGCAATTTTAAGGAATAATAGGGTGCATCCCAGCACCTTGGATAACACCAAAGACATTGGTATCTCCGCCCCCGCGTCTCTTGTATCTTTACAGCTTCAAGGTGCGAGGAGGCGAATACTAGTGGAGGGCGGATGCAAAGCCTACCACAAGTTTATATCACTCCCAAGTCACTTCATTTTTGGTCATTTATTTTCAACTACGGGTCAAGTTCAAACGTTCTAACTGTGAAGTCTTCCGTGGAGGTGCGCACTTCAACTATATCGCAGCCCTTTCTGAGCTTGACCCCGTAATACAAACGAAGGAACCGCGATCAGTCTTGGCCAATCCTGGTCGCGCTGTAGACTGTGGTATCCCTCCACCTGGCACTTTCGAGACGATCAGCATCTTTTGCTTGTCATGGCTAGGTCAGCCTATGCCTATCGCGTCAACATCATGATCGTATATCCGTCGTGGATCTGCGCATGCAGCGAACCTGCACCCAATCAGTGTTCTGAAACAACAACGACATAAACCTTTTTCCTGGAGAACATACTCCAATTAACATATCTCTATCATGACAAAACCGTTCAACCGTAGAAAACCTCTTCTCACTTAGGTTACGCCACACGCGCGGACTTGAACTTTTTTCGTGTCTTTGTTCTCGAAATGACTTCGACTCGGGTTCTTGTTCTATTTCTTGTCGTGTCAAATGACGATCTTCTACTGAATTCACCGGACCCGCTTGGCTTGATTTATACTTTTGGTGAGTCTTGTTCTTCGACCCTTGAGATAATCTTTGCACTCTAATGTCTGACAGGGACATTTTACATCCCGAAGCTAGATTCGTCCCTCCCAGATGCGAAGAGAGACACGTTTGATCGCTTGCTAGAACATACGATCCAGCTGATCCACATAGCTGCATCGTGTCCTCTAAATCTTCCTTCAAGCTTGTTTATTCATACCCCTGGCTTTGAAATTATCGTGCAGGCGTACAGAATGGTGAGATTGAAGCTGAGTAGTAGACCTCTCTGACCTTGTTCTCGTAGGCACTCTTGGGTAGTTACAAGGTCAGACCTGTTCCTGCAGGATGGGGATGCCCGGCACTGCACATACACCGAATAATCCAACGATCGCAATCTCTCCATTTCTATCATACTTGGCCTGAAAAGGATTGCCAGCCTCTGTCAGCCTCCCGTTCCTTATCATGACCCGTTCCAGGGCTAATCGCTCCAGCTTCGTAACTTGTCGCTGCGTCACCTAGGTTACACACGGCCAACCTGGGACCCTTTCGTGCAAGTCAGCGCACCGCCGAATCAACCTACGTACAAGCTCAACAGGTCTCGAAGCCCTCTCGAAGCCGTACCTCTCCGCACGATCCGCGAATAGCTTGGGCGTATCTTTTCCTATGCCAGTCATAAGCTCATTTTCTTTTGCGTTTCAGATGCATGCTGAGTTTGCGATAAGGCTTTGTTCGTCGTGCACATACACTCCTTCAGTCGTCACCGGATGATCATTTTGTCCCGCCACAATCTGGGGAACCGAACCACATGCCCCTCAAAAAATCTCAGCTTCGTGGGCTCAGGAATTAGGATTCCCGTCTCGTTATGTGCCCTCATTTCTCCGGATGCGCAACGTTATCCGCCTGCACAAGCAAACGGTGGTCGAGAACCCATTTCATTCGCATGCTATTGAAAATTAAAAGAAATCAATGAAAAATTGCAAACTCAAACCTGAAGATTCACTATCTACCTACACATTCCCCAGCGATTCGTTCCCATCCCCAACGGCTTCAACCTAAAATATAGCTCAAACCCTCCGCCCATAACTTCCCGCCTAGAGTATTCTCATCCGTTCGGACACCGATAGGAGATGCCACGGGTGGACCACATGCTGAAATTCACCCAACAGAGATTAACTCACGGACAGTCCACATGGAAGCCACCTGCAGAATCTTCGGCGTACATCGTGGAGTTAGACTTTTGAATCCGGAACGGCGCCGCCATCCATCCATACGCAACCCAATGTGGTACGCTCTGTCCATCCGTCTTCACAACGAAACTGACGCAAGTGTCGCCTCACCACATGGGCGACGCAGATCAAGTAGGCTTCAGCTTGATCTGACCATCTCATTGCCTTATCAACAGACTCCATCTCGCCATCCACTTATCTATGCACCCACCCAGACAATCTGATGCTCTGATGACCTGATCGCCGAAACCTTACCGGTCCTCCGTATATGGCGCCCACCTGCCCCGACATAACCTTCTTCTCCCTTTTCCAACCCTTTCTGCCCCTTGCCAATCGCCACCGCCCCTGAATCCCACCGACAATTTATATCGTCATCAGGTCATCTGAGTATACCGAGTGACAGCTGCATGCGAGAGTCCTTGGAAATTCCAGACCACTTTTTTCACGATACGATACGACCACGGAAATTTTTGGAGACGATGCTGTTGCGGTTGAACAACCTTTTCACACGTGCCCGGTCAAGGCGTCCTCCATTCCGCGAACCTAAAGTGAAACGTACCATATACGATACCCTTCGAATGGGTAGCCATGACGGTACTAGCGGGATACTAAGCTCGATCACGCCTATCTCACTCGTTTCAGAAGGCTTCAGGCAAAGAGGCTAGGGGCGCAGTGAGGGATTTACATCAAAATCAACATTCCCAAGACGGATGGATTTCTGGATTTTACCCAAACTCGTCCAATGCTCAAATGACCGTTTATTTTTTTTCTTCCGATCCCCGAAAGTCTTGACAGGTGCATATGTCATCGACACATCGACACATCAAGTAATTTACTCGACACATAAGTCTGGATCCTATCATCTTGGGTTATGTCCAGAAGGCCAGAAGCCCACCGTGACCGGGTGACCTTGGTTCCCAATCAAATAAGGCGCAGACAACTTCTCTCGATGTTCCAATGGAAAAGTAAACGCGTTTACGTCCTCCCATCTTCATCTTTTTTTCCTTGATCCTTGTGACGGTGAGTTGCTGTGGGCGCTGCGGCTGCCTAGGATGAGTTTTCGCCGGGTTCTTTCTCATGGTTGGATTACTTTTGACGCTTCTTTTTTCCCGGAGTATACGGCCATTTCCCCGGCAAGCTAATCTCTCGTAAGTAATTGATCGCCTCGTTCGTTCATATGATGAGTTCTGGTGTGATCTAGTTAGATAGATAGATGTATAATGTGTATGCAGGCTAGACTATGATACATTCGGTAA
>JAPEVF010000163.1:35595-85114 GCA_029747585.1 Pleurotus djamor | reverse complement strand
GCCACACACCATCCTGAGAAGCACTGACAAAGGTTTTCCAGAGAAGTGGCCTGCAAAATCAACTTCTCGACCTGCGCGGGTACAGTAAGCGCAACCTCGGGGTTGAAGTCACGACCTGTAAAGGACATTCACACTACTGTCAAACAATCAAGAATCGATTGCCTTACCCGTCAACTTGTGCTGAACACGACTGTAGACTGCGAGAGCACGTTCGTTTCGAACCTCTTGAGCTCCGATACCACCCATCGTTTCTGCGCAACGCTTAATTAATCCATTTACAGAGCAGATTGGATCTGGACCCACCATTGAAGATATCACTTTCGTCTGCCTTAAGCTTCCGACTAGGTCCTTGTGGATGGGCAGTCACGCGGGCCAACTCAGCAGCACGATCGGGGTCGGTTTCTGTGTGCGCGTGTGTGATTGGCATGCGAAGACAGGATATAGACATTCCGGACTCACCATCTTGCCGTCGAACATCACCGTCGGCCTGCACGAGTCTCCAATTGATCAAGGGATCGTAGACAAACGCCTCCAGTACGGCCATGAGCGATTCTTTGTTGTCTCGAAGGACTTGCATCGAGATCTCGCAGCTCTTCCTAAAGCTGCCCTCGATTCCACTGACCTGGGTACGATAGACCAGATAAACGAATACCTCCAAAATTGAAGTGGAGGATACGTACCTCCATGGCATGTGTAAGCATCCTTGTCAGACGGAAAGGCACTTTCTCAGGGAACTTCTCGCGGTGCATTGCTACCTCGAAGCAGTCACCGAAATCAATGTGAACAACCTTGCCAGATGCACGTTCCAACAGAAGATTGGATGGATGACGGTCACCAAGTCCGAGGATATGCCCAACCATGCTGTTGACTGCGAGGGAACGCGTGTATGTAGCACGTCGTTCTAGCCAATGCTCAGAGTTGGTGCTTTTCAACCAAAGAACACGATACAGATCTTGGCCAGTTGTGTTTTCGAGAGCATACTCGAAGACTTCGACTTTTTGTAGCAAGATGAGACTTTCATAATCAGGGGCCATCTGTGTTGTCCAATCAGCGTCATGTTCAACACCTCAGGGGACCAAAACAAACCTGGAGCATAAGCCTGTACTCGATGTTGAGGAGCACCTTGCGTGACTCCCGATAGTCTCTAACAAGAACGTGGAGGGTGTCACTATCCTGAACCCATCCAATGAGACCGGCGTTAGGAGCCAGAGGTATCACAGAGTAGCGCTGTATGTGCAGGCGCCTCTTGAAACTATCTGTGTCCGCGGAGAGGAGGGTGTTCACAAGACTAAATAGTTGCATGACACGTTCGTCTTGACGAAGATCCTCATGACCTATGGTAATCCATCAGAGCATGAATTAAGGCAGATGCAAGCGAACAAACGAACCCTTTAAGATATAGTGGTAGTCTTTTCCATCGTTACCGACCAACGAGAGGCGTCGAGGACGTTGCTTGGACGAAATGACGGTCAGCTTCGGGGAGAAATAGAGGATTGTGACGATGGGTCGGCCACTTTGATAGGTGCCTGTGGGAGGTGGGTTAGGAAGAATTTGGATATTGGGAGCGCAATCAAGTGGACCTGGTACAGCTAACTCTAGATGTCGCGATTTTAGGAGGGCGGGTGAAACATATTGGAGGTCAAGTGTAGTCAGCTGAGGCAGCTGTTTCTCAACTTTCTTGAAGACCTGTGGAACGCCTTTGATCAATTGATGTTTGCTACATGAAGTCACCAAATCTCACCCCGTAATATATGTCCCAAGCTTTGTCCAGTTCTGCGGTATCACCGTACTTATGATATCGTCGACAGGCATCTCGGGCCTCCTTCAGTTCGCGACCGAAGACTTGAACAAAGGAAGTCTCCCTGGCTGTCGAAGGTCCCTAGAAAACTGGTCAGTGCAACCCATATGCCTGATAAGCGTAACCTACTGCTTCGATCATATCGTGCAGAGGTTCTAGGGCCATGATCATGCCCTCTGGATTGTTTTCGGTAAAGTAAAGCCGTGAAGCCTCCTCCAGCCCCTCGTGCCATAGCTCATGCCATAAGATGGCCACTCTGATCAACTCTCGACTGACCAACAAGGCCTGGAGAGTGTCAGTAAAGCAACTAAAAGGCAACGGAGAATTGATAATACCTGGGTGACAATATTGGCACTGTGCTCTCGCATGCGATCCATGATTGCGACAGCTGCGTCCCGGCGCGATTTACTAGATGACTTCGAAGCCACGGTCAACGCGTAAATTAGAGCTTGTGGGTGATGTTTCCCAACGTCTGTCAGCAAGGCGTTGATGTTACGACGAATATTGATATGCGGCGTTTGGATTCGGGCAATAATCTAGGAGGTGATCAGGGCCAGGTATTAAGGAAAACATCATTGACGAACCTGAGGTATAACTTCCAGCCAAGTATCAACCTCCACAGTAGTGAAACCAGTTCCCATGGCGTGGCTAACCTCATCGTGGGCACCATATTTGAACCACAGTGTGAGAAGGCGTAGGGTGTCCTGGAGCGCGTCCTCATTTCGCAGGGAGATCGATCGGAAGAACCCTGAGACGACAGGTCAGGTATCGGGGTCAAATATAAACGCAAGACAGAACTACCTTCGACTGCTTGGACAACATGGGCTGCCAGTCCGGTCCCTCTCGTACTACCAGAACGACTCTCCAATCCTTCCATGAAGCCGATGACTTCAAAGTTGGATAGAGCCCACACGTGCCAAGCCTTGTACCACGTAGGATCGTAGCGAGTTGCTAAGTAGAAGGAAGAGAGAATGTCTTCAATGTTGTTCTGATGCTTGGGTTAGGAATGTCCTCCAAGTTCTCCACGAAGAAATGTATATCTACCTCATTCCAACCATCACTCAGGTCGCGCTGCCATTGTCCTTGCTTGAAGTAACAGCGCGCAACAAGAGCCCTGAGCTCCTGTAGCTTGGTTAATGGGAGGTTGGAGTTGACATCGTCGTCAGGATCAAGGGATATATCCTTCGACAAGCTCGCTACGAAGTGGCGAACAAAGTCTAAACTCTCGTTCTTGGCACCTGTCGCCCACATGTATTTGAGTTGAGCATACACAACTTCTGGTGGGGCCTGCATGAACACGAAAACTCTGAGCTGAGACAATATCAACGAATAAGATGGAAACACTCACTTTTTCTGGAGTGAGAAGAGAGTTGATGGTTTTCTCGGCGAGTACCATTCGACCAGATTTTCGGCAAAGATTCGCGAATTTAATCCACATTACTGGGTCATCTTCAGGACCAAGAACGAGGGTCCGAACTTGGAGAATACGCTGCCAGACTTCAACGTCTGGCTGACAACCTCGTAGACTAGTGAACCGTCAGTTGACGGCCAAGGATGGACGAGTACAAAGAACGGGACNGCTCAGATCAANGTCTCTCGGAGAGCAAAGCATGTGTGCTNGTGTGAGGWCWNCYTGGACSATGTAWGTTCGACNAATCGTCTATTCAAGAACCTTCCTTATGCTGCTTAGTACGCAGTTATACACGTTGAGAAAGCCCTGCGAGCGAACATTGCCAACCTGAAACTTGCGATATCAGAGCAGAACCTTGAGCTCATCCCTGATTACGAGCAGAGGATCGCCGTGCTCAAAGAACTCAAGTTCATTGATGAGAACTCCACGGTCCTATTGAAGGGCAGGGTTGCATGTGAGGTAAGTGTTGACCGTCCAATCAACGGTCATTTTGTCTGATTGAGCTTAGATCAACTCCACTAGCGAGTTGGTGCTCACGGAATTGATCCTTGAGAATACACTGGCTGCGTATGAGCCGGAGGAAGTTGTGGCGCTCTTATCTTCGTTCGTGTTCCAGGAGAAAACCGACGTTGAGCCTGTGATCCCCACTAAACTCCAAGAAGGCCGAGATGCGGTGGTAGCGATAAGAGAGCGAGTTGCTAGGGTCAACGATCTTCATAAAGTTGCTACGGAGGAGTTCCAGAACGAATTGAAATTTGGCCTGATGGAAGTCGTCTATGAATGGGCAAAAGGGATGGTAAGGTTTTTCGTTCGAATATCCAATCTCCCTGCTCGTTACCCGATCCTATTGGTATTGAGATCTAATTACGTTTTAGCCCTTCGAACAGATCACCGCGCTAACAGATGTACCGGAAGGAACCATTGTGCGGGTGATCACTCGTTTGGATGAAACATGTCGAGAGGTTCGAGACGCCGCCAGAGTCATCGGTGACGCAGAACTTTTCAAGAAGATGGAAGATGCTCAGATCAAGATTAAGAGGGATAGTGAGTCGATGTGCACCCCTCTCTTGATTAGAGCCGCTAGACTAACGTTCTCATCCAGTTGTTTTCGCTGCGAGTTTGTATTTCTAACTGCGATAGCCCAGTTCAGCAATGGGTATATGGGTCTGGCGGCTACAAGCATAACAGAATTACGGCCTGTCCAAGGCTCTGGTACATGGTATGCGACGGGTCTCAATTGTATGTCAAAACGTGGCTGTCCTGAGTCTGCGACAAACCCGAGGCCTATTGCTTGGGCGCGTGCTGGAACTAAACATCGTAGTTAGGACTTGTAGACCTACAGTTGAAGGTGACCACGTACAATGTCACGGAGCTGCCCTTGGGCGTCGTTAAATTGCTTTTCTAGGTATTTAGACTGAGAGCATAGTGAGATGCGCGCGACGTAAGTCTGCAAAATTATCTACCTTTTTCAAAAGACTGTTGATGTCATCGGTCAGTTCCTTCTCTTGCGTTTTGAGATCTTTCTCCATGGTCGGACGCGGTTCCATCATGAACCTTGAAAGGAGTTGGAGTAAATCACCAGACCGTCTCGACGAACGCACATTTTTCCAACTCCCTTATAAAGATTGACGTCGTTCTCCATGCGGCTGATTTCATCGATGGTCAGCTGCAAGATTCGGCGCTCTCTTTCTTTGGCTGCAATCTGTTGTCGCGAGACATTGAGAGCACGCTGAGATTGGACTGCGGTTTGCTGTATTCGAAGGAGTATCTAGGTGCGCACTGGTGAGTAGCGCACATACGAGATACGTTTGCAAAAAGGCATTCTACCTTGCGAAGTGTGTCGTCAGGTAGGGCACTCATGGCGATCTCAATGGGAATTTAACACGTCCGACACGCTACCAGGGAAGACATCAATTACACTTGGGATCGGTCTGAGAGATAGGTATGACTATCATACAAGTTTATGGAGAATCGACGAAGAACGGTACGCTGCGAGCCTGAGTGATCGTGCTCGACTTTTGCTTTCTCAGCAGTTCAGCTTCCCACAGTCAATAGGCAACGCCCACGGTCAGCTCCAAAAATACATATCCTCGAAAAATCAAACTTCAACACCACAGTCCCGCCATCACGTCCCCCATCCCCAAATCCTCACCAAACCGTGTAAATGGCGTCCATCGAAGACTATGACGAATTTGGGAACTATATTGGAGCAGACTTGGACTCAGACGACGAGGACGAGGTACCTCAAAATGACTTCGTCCCACAACCTTCTCAGTCAGCAGCACCTTTAGAAGGTTATGATGACGATGTACCAATGCCATCTGCAGAGCAGGGCGCACTGATGGAAATTGATGGTGCGTACTCAAGACGTACTTGGAGCTTCTCATCGCGTTGAATACAGGCGAATGACTTAGAACCTGTACATAACGCCGTAATTCTGCATGAAGACAAACAGTACTATCCTTCGGCGCAGGATGTCTACGGGGCCGATGTCGAGACCCTTGTGCAGGAAGAAGACGCGCAACCACTGTCGGAACCCATCATCGCCCCAGTAAAAGTGCGGAAATGGACCGTGGAGGAGAAAGATATGCCCGAGACGCGTTTCGACAAAGGTTTTCTGTTGAACATGACAGCATTCCCCGAGATGATTCGAAACGTTGCTGTTGTGGGGCATTTACATCACGGAAAGACCGCACTCCTGGATATGCTCGTTTTTGAGACGCATAAGCTCGTATGGGACTCAGATAAACCGGTTCGTCCAAAGCCTTGCTTTATACTGTCCTTACCTGAACATTGGGCACAGCTACGATACACGGACACACACATCCTATCCCGTGCACGCGAGATTTCAATAAAATCGACTCCTATGTCTCTGGTCCTCGCTACGACCGCTGGAAAGTCACACTTGGTGCACTTGATTGACACTCCCGGACACGTCAATTTTGTGGATGAGGTTGCATCAGCCATAAGATTAACGGATGGGATACTGTTGGTGGTGGATGTGGTAGAAGGGGTAAGCAATCGCGTCCTTTTTGTGACTTTCGCCCTAATGCAATGGTATAGCTTATGGTTGGGACTGAAGCGATCATTCGTCATGCCCTACAAGAAGGGACCAGAATTACTCTAGTCGTCAACAAGATCGACCGTCTCATCTTGGAATTGCGTATAAAACCCGCCGACGCGTACTACAAGATCAAACACACGATAGAAGAAGTCAATTCTTTTATCAGGTAGCTTTCGGCATACATCTTCCTTATGTATCGCACTCTCATCGCGCGTCGCTTTCTAGCTCCATCAACCCGGACTCAGACCTCCGACTCAGCCCCGAAAATGGCAATGTCGCCTTCGCGAGTACCGATATGGGCTGGTGCTTTACTCTTCGGTCGTTTGCTCAAATGTACGCCGATGCATACGGTATGTCTTTCGTCCTTATGAATGATATTCTATTCAGTTATAACAGGCCCTCTTGATGTGAAGTCCTTCGCTGACCGCCTTTGGGGTGACATCTACTTCAACAACGAGACCCGTAAATTCACTCGCAAGCAAGCCGACCCGGAACACAATCGAACGTTCGTCCAATTCATTGTCGAGCCTCTCTACAAGCTCTATAGCCACGTTCTGAGCGAGGAGACTGAAGAGCTCAAAGAAACCTTGGGAAGTCTCGGCATTCAACTTAAACCTGTTATGTATAAGATGGATGTCCGGCCGTTACTGAAGGTGATTCTGGGGCAATTCTTTGGTCCTGCGACCGGGTTAGTGGACATGATCGTTGAGCACATTCCTTCACCCGTAGCCGCTGCTTCCGCGAAGGTAATGTTCCAAACGTCGGCGCCGTTCTACGCTAAAGTTTTCTCGCTGTATACAGATCGAGGGCACGTATACCGGTCCTCAGACCTCGGACTTGGCTGCTTCGATGAAGGCATGTTCGGCTGAAGGCCCTGTGATGATACATGTAGCGAAGCTCTACCATACTACGGACGCCCAGTCATTCCGAGCCTTTGGTCGTATCCTCAGTGGCACCGTTCGCAAGGGCATGGACATCAAAGTCCTTGGGGAGGGTTATTCACCCGAGGATGAGGAGGATATGATGAAAGCTGTGGTGGATGATATCTGGATTGGGGAATCAAGGTGTGTGAATCAACAGTAGCATGCATCAATAAAGCATAACTTACCACCTTCATAGGTACTTTATACCGGCAGACGAAGTCGGTCCTGGCAACTTGGTGCTACTTGGTGGAGTGGACGCGTCGATATCGAAGACGGCTACACTTGCTTCCGTGGACATCGACGAAGACCTACACATCTTCAGACCCATCAAACATATGACTGAATCCGTCCTCAAAGTTGCCATCGAGCCCATCCAGCCATCCGAACTCCCCAAAATGCTTTCCGGTCTCCGGAGTATCAACAAGTCATACCCCCTCGTATCAACAAAAGTCGAGGAGAGTGGCGAACACATTGTCATTGGGACTGGAGAACTCTACCTGGACTGTGTAATGCACGATCTTCGCCGACTCTTCTCTGAGATTGAGATCAAGATTTCCGATCCGGTCACCAAATTCTGCGAAACTGTCCTAGAAACCAGCGCCCTCAAATGCTACGCCGACACTCCTAACAAGAAGTAAAGTGTTTTAACATATAAATCATAAGTGGTACTGACGAACCCATCAGGAACCGCATCACGATGATAGCTGAACCACTCGAACGGGGCATCGCTGAAGACCTTGAGCGTGGCCGTGTAACAATGCGCATGACGCCGAAGGAGCGAGGCGGCTTCTTCCAAGAAAAGTATCAGTGGGACTTGCTTGCCTCCCGTTCAATATGGGCATTTGGACCTGATGAAAATGGGCCTAACATCCTTTTGGACGACACGCTTCCGTCTCAGGCACGTCAACGCCCCTCATTGCTTGCCGATTGACTGACGTCATTTTCAGATCGACAAAAAACTCCTTGGTACGGTCAAGGAACACATTAGACAGGGATTCCAGTGGGGTGCTCGTGAAGGACCATTGTGTGATGAACGTGAGTTGGCTTTTCCCCTGGAACCCTGCTCATTAAGTTCGAACACAACTTATATAGCCATGCGAAACGTTAAATTCCGGTTACTGGATGCCAGCCTAGCCCAAGAGCCGATTTTCCGGGGTGGCGGGCAGATTGTTCCGACCGCCCGTTGCGTATGCTACTCGTCATTCTTGATGGTGAGAATTCTGTCCCTCAGGGCGATTTGTGGGATACGTGGAATGGCTAGCTGACGTGTTATTTATAAGGCTACACCGAGGTTGATGGAACCCATATATTATGTCGAAGTTCAGGCTCCGGCAGACTGCATATCGGCAGTTTACACGGTCCTGGCGCGTCGTCGTGGCCATGTGACGCAGGATATTCCGAAGGCGGGTTCACCGTTGTATACCGTCAAGGCTCTCATTCCTGTCATTGACGCGAATGGCTTTGAGACCGACCTGAGAACGGCGACGCAAGGCCAGGCCTTTTGCTTACAGGTCTTCGATCATTGGTCTGTTGTTCCTGGTGAGTTGACGTTATTTGATGTATTCGCGTGGATAGCGATAACCTATTTTTGTCTAGGCGACCCGACGGACACCAGTATAAAGTTGCGTCCACTAGAGCCTGCCTCTGGACAAGCTCTTGCTCGTGACCTGGTCCTCAAGACGCGTCGTCGCAAAGGTTTGGGTGATCAAATCGCGGTCTCCAAATACCTGGATGATGAGTTTGTCGTGCGTATCCCTTACTCTCATCATGTCTGTCATTGGGCTCACCACCTGTGTTGTGCAGCTCGCTCTCTCTGCTTCCGGTCACGCAGATCTATTGGGTTGAGTTGAATTTGTTGTAGTTGTAGATTGCTCCTGTACTAATGAATGATGATATTCACCCTCGTGCGACCGAACATTGAGGTTGATTAGCTAGTAACAGCATCCTACTTGCCGACTCTGGCAGACCCACCTGGTTGTACGCTTCTCATGGGAAAGTCGTTCAAGTTGAGTTCGGGCTCGTCGTTAGCAAAGATGTGGTTATGCAAGCTCTCTCCAAGTGCACTGGAATGAACCATGATCGATGGCATGCGCAGAGGCAACTGAGGCACGCTTGGATTTTGCGATGGACTACAGTTTGAAAGTCAATTATCAAGGGGAAGGCGTTTTGTAACCGTGGGAATGGCAATTGCGAGAAAAGCATACGTGGCATTGTGACTTGGCCACGAGTATTTAGTCAATCGCCCAGGAGCGGGTCCCACTTCTTCACCTTTTGAATCCGCTCCCTCTTTTCCCTCTCTACTTTATTGCTTCCTCATCGTCAGGCCCTTCGTACTCATCATGCGAAGCGTAGCGCTCTCCGTCTTCCTCGCTGCCGCCGCCACTGGCGCGCTCGCAGACGACCAACCCAAACCCACCTTCACTGTAAGTTCGCCGACGTGTCCCTTGACTCCCACGTAGCTTAACCTCTATGACCGCAGCCTGCCGCCATCAAGGCCCCCTTCCTCGAACAATTCACTGACGACTGGTCGGAACGATGGACACCCTCGGAAGCTACCAAGAAGACCGCTTCCGGTGGTGAAACTTGGAGTTATGTTGGCAAATGGGAGGTTGAGGACGCCGACCCCTCGTCCATTGAAGGCGACAAAGGTCTTGTAGCCAAGACCAAAGCCGCTCACCACGCTATCTCTGCACCATTCAAAGCCCCCATTGACTTCAAGACTCAACCCCTCGTCGTTCAGTACGAAGTCAAATACCAGAAGGGTGGTAACTGTGGTGGTGGTTACCTCAAGCTTCTGGAGGACGGCTTCCAGACCAGCGGCAAAGAATTCTCGGACACGACACCTTGGGTGGTTATGTTCGGTCCTGATTTGACTTGCCCTGGCACCAAGGTAATTTGTTTTCTTGTTCAGTTGATTCACCATGATTGACTCTCTTTTCCCCGTAGGTGCACTTCATCTTCCGTCACAAGAACCCCAAGACTGGTGAATTCGAAGAGAAGCACCTCAAGAGCGCTCCCCGTCCATCAATCGAGAAGAACACCAAACTCTACACCCTCGTCATCCAGTAAGTGTCATTGTACGTGTCGCAGTATCGCTATCTCACAGTTCTGTAATAGTCCCAATGACACGTACTCCGTTTCCATTGACGGCGAGAGCCTTAGCTCAGGTAGCCTTCTTGAGGACTTCGACCCCGCTGTCAACCCTCCCAAGGAGATTGATGACCCCGAAGACAAGAAGCCTGCCGACTGGGTTGACGAGCAGAAGATTGCTGATCCCGAAGCCAAGAAGGTATTTTGGATTGAATTTTTCTTTCCTCTCAGAGGGTCTGATGTCATCCTTAGCCTGAGGACTGGGACGAAGATGCTCCTTACGAAATCCTCGATGAGGAAGCCACTCAACCTGAAGGTTGGCTCGTCGATGAGCCTCTCTCGATCCCCGATCCTGGTATGTGAACCCTTGCTGAGTTTTGGGTCGCTTGCTCATAATTGGATAGACGCTCAGAAGCCTGATGAATGGGATGATGAGGAAGACGGTGACTGGATTGCCCCCACTGTTCCCAACCCTAAGTGCGCTGAGGCTCCTGGCTGTGGTGAATGGAAACGGTGAGGCTCTTTTCACTGGTTTTAGTGAATCGTTTCTGACATTGAATGTAGCCCATACAAAGCCAACCCCGCTTACAAGGGTAAATGGTACGCCCCCATGATCGACAACCCAGCCTACAAGGGTGAATGGGCCCCGGCCAAGGTCCCCAATCCCAACTACTTCGAGGACCTTACGCCAGTCAAGAGCCTCAACAAGATTGTCAGTTTGTTTCGTCTTTTGACCTTGAATGATCACTCACCCCATTGCATAGGGTGGTGTTGGTATCGAACTCTGGACCATGACTGAGGACATCCTCTTCGACAACATCTACGTTGGACACTCCGTCGAGGACGCCAAGGCTCTCGCCGCAGCGACCTTCGATGTTAAGAAGGACCTCGAGACCGCCAAGGACAAGAAGGACATGGAGGAGGAAGATGAGGATGAGACTCCTTCCTTCAAGGAAGACCCCGTCACTTTCATCCGCTCCAAGGTCCTTACCTTCGTCGACCAAGCCAAACTCGATCCTTTGTTGGCCTTCAAGACCCACCCTGAGACTGGCGCTGCTTTGGCTGTCGCTCTCTTCACTCTCTTTGGCATGATCGGTGCTACCTTCGGTCTCATTGGTTCTCAACAGAAGCCTGTCACCAAGGTTCGTTACTTCAACCCAGTGCTCGTGTATTCTGTACTAACCTTATTCCTGCGTAGTCTTCCAAGAAGACCGACGCTGTTACCCCCGATGACAAGAAGAAGGTTGACTCAACACCTGTTGCCCCCGCCGGAGGTGACAAGAAGGATGAGAGCTCCGTCAAGAAGCGTACGGGTGCTGCTGCCAAGTAAACGCATTCCACGAATCAAAATGAGTGTATTTACACTTGCGAGGGAGCTCTCCCGCTGTTGTAATGGTTTTTTGGGTCACATCGTATTTACTTTTGCATTACATTTTCAAAGTAGCGTATCATTTAAGTATTTGAGCTGCCATGATGAATGCGATCCTTTTCCTTCAAATTTTGCCCGATGGTTGAGGAGTGTTGAGAATTCCCGTGCGATCAGGACCAGTAAGTACTGAGTAATATTCCCGGGAAATATCGTGACGTCGCGCCTCGAATCTAATTTCGCTTCCACACCGACACTTAGGCTTTTCGTCGCCGCGCGGAACAGCGAGCAAGGACCCTTACACTCACTCTTCCTCTTCGTGCTCTTTTTCCCGTTCAATAAATGCGGCGATGTCGGCTTTCCAGTGCGCGCAGGATCCAACTCGAGGTTGGGTCGGTCACGCGTCCAAAGCAACATACGGTTCTGGCCCGAAAATATAACAGTCTCGCTCAGAAAGTCGAGCACACAAAAGTCCCCCTTCCTCCTTCCCCTCCATCCGCATCATCTTCTTCGACTGCTTCGTCGTCGTCGGGTACAGTGTACAAGCCAGCTGCACAGGATGCACTTACTCGGACGAAACTGGTCGATCCGTACACCCTTCTATCACCACAGCTCACCGTTCTTCGGAATAACCTCCTCGGGCTAATGGGGTCTGCACACCCTAGTCTTACAGAGATTGCACAATATTACTTCTTGCATCCTTCGAAGCAGTTGCGGCCTTTACTCGTGCTCTTGTTTTCCGCGGCGACGAATGGCCTTGGTATGGGATGGGAAGCAAAACGGTGGGCGGCGGAATGTGAGGGTGCTGGGGGACGTGGTGAGGAGCTGGACCAACCATTATCGAGACCAGACGTGTTGAACGACTGGAATCCTAACATGCCCGACCACACGAGAAGTTTCGATTCCGTCTTCGAACTACGTCCTCCGCAAGCCCATCCATCCCGCATTCAACTTCCCTCTGACTTCGTTTCTTCTTCCCCCTCCTCGACACCTTCGCTGCTACAAAATCTAACGCTGTTACCAACGCAACTACGATTGGCACAAATTGTCGAGATGATTCATGTTGCGTCGCTGCTTCATGATGATGTCATCGACAAGTCACCCCTCCGACGAGGCGCAGCATCTGCCCCGGCGGCATTTGGCAATAAACTCACTGTCTTGGGCGGGGACTTCCTTTTGGGACGTGCTTCCGCTGCATTGTCGCGTCTGGGGGACAACGAAGTCGTCGAGTTGATCGCAAGTGTGATTGCCAACCTCGTTGAAGGGGAAATATTACAATTGCGGGAAGTGATCAAGGCCAATTCAGAGCGTGAGGTAGATGTTTCATCGACGAAGGAGGATGTGGGTCGTGAAGCCTGGGGTGTCTACTTGAAGAAATCTTATATGAAGACTGCAAGTTTGATGGCCAAGGGAGCGCGAGCGGCGGTGGTGCTCGGAGGCTGCAAAGAAGGCGAGGTTTGGAAGGAAATTGCGTATGCTTATGGTCGTAACATCGGTATCGCGTTCCAGGTTCGTGTATTTCCCGTTGTAACTGGCCTCATATCACCGTGCTCACCACGTACTCTTAGCTTGTCGATGATGTACTTGACTACGCGTCCGCCGAGAGCGCAATGGGTAAACCTGGCGGCGCTGACCTCCAATTAGGTCTCGCTACCGGACCCGCCCTTTATGCATGGGAAGAATACCCAGAAATGGGTCCCCTCATCAGCCGCAAGTTCAAGGAAGAGGGTGATGTCGAACTTGTTCGTCCCATTTCATCTTATTCTCCCAGTTCAACTAAGTAATACCTTTTCCCCAGGCTCGTGACCTCGTTCGCCGTTCTGCTGGTGTGCAGCGTACACGCGATCTCGCGATGGAATACGCCGACAAAGCTCGCGAAGTACTTCAACTTCTGCCTGAAAGCGACGCGAAATGTGCTTTGGAGGACTTGACCCACCGCGTCGTAAAGCGCGTACGCTGAACTCTGTCTTCCCCATCTGCCCCAAGACGTGGTTGAATGCAATTTTCCTTTTCTGCGCCTTCCGCGGCCTCGTCGATGGATCCTCGTTTTCGTCATTTAATCCCTTGTTTATCCATTGCTAATTCATCTTTCCCATTCGTTTTTGTCTCTCTCGGGCATTCATTTCCCCACTCAACTGATACGAAGACGCTTTCTCATAGAAGCTTTACTTACAAATTACCTAGTGTACTTAGATATTTGAGCTTTATGTTGTGCTGTATTCGGCCTAGATATAAAACGCATAGAAGCTGATTCCTACACGGTGTGTACGTATATGAATAAAGAGAGCTCTAGCTAAGGATAGATCAAGGTGCGTCGGTCTCCGTGGTGTTGGCGTCTTCAAGTCCCTTCTTCAAGCCCTCCAGTGTCCTCGCCAGCCTGCCTCCGCTCGCCTCACTCAAGACCGCTGCCAACTGCATACCCGGTGCGCTGAGCAATCCTACAATCTGTGCCCGTAGAGTTTCCAGTGTCGGTAGTTTGGACACATCCCGAACGCCCTCCGAGAAGAACACCTTCCCGTCAATAATGGCACCCACAACCTTCAACTCGGGGTGCAATATAGCACGCTGTTTCTTCATCCTCCTCCCCGGCGTAACAGGATCCGCATTCTTCTCCTCCAACTCCTTTTTCAGCTCATCATCCGTTTTCGGTTTTCGCGGCGGGAAATTTCGGTCGAGTGCACGGAGGATAGCACTGAGTTTTGGTGGGTCGAAAGTGGGTAGAGAGAGGACTGCCATGCCTCCTTTGACTTTGTCTGTCATTTTGTCGACTGCGGCGAGATCGAGGCCTGGATAGTCGCGCAAAGCAGCTCCGAAGATACTTGACCGAATCACGGTGATGGTTGGGTTAAATTCGACCGGGTTCGGTGAGGTCAACGCTGAACGCGTCTTTGTCGCTGCAGCAATGTCATTTCGCAGTTTTACGAGACGCTGCGCGGAGAATTCGTTGTGTTGGAGGAAGATGAGGGGGGAAGTTTCGGTGGTTTGCAGGATTCGGGTGTACCAGTTGTATTGGAAGGCTTTTTTGTCTTTGAAAGCGCGAGGGAGGCGCTTGCCTTCGAGGACTTTGGCTGGTTTCACGGAGACGGCATACGTCCGCAGCTGGAGGCGGGTAAACGACGGACAGCGGCAGCCAGACTGCGAGAGCGAGAGCATTGAATGGAAGCGGTCACATGGACGAACAAGCGCTTGCTATTTCATGACGAGCGCTAAACAGTTTTCGCACCCGATCATTGTTGTAAATTGGCAGTAAATAAGTGGTTCAATCGCGAAGACAAAATTCCCAAGTTCTATCTTCGCCACCAGTACCCGTGGTTCCTGCACCATGCGCACGCTCTCCTTTGGTCATGCGATGCTCGTATCCCTTCCAAGAACTTCGATTAAAGACAAACGATCTCAGGATAATGTAATGAGGGTTAGGTGGTGTGCTCCCTTGAGGTGGCGGAGGGTTCTTTGCCAGTCGAGGAATGTCCCTGCAATGTTAAGGCGGTTCAGAACGCTAAGCATGGCTCATGATGCGGTGGAACAGACTTACCAAAGCGTGTACGGAGATACATTCCGTAGTGTGATGAGGACAGAGCCTCGACTCCGCGTCTTCATCTGAATATCCACGCCTCCTTCACTGCTATTGACTGGGAGTGACGAATCGTCGTCGTCGTCATCGTCATCCGAAGAGCGTTTCTTCTTGGATAGTATTGCAGGAGGGGGTCCATTCACGAGTGCTTTACTCGCTGATCGCAGAAAGCCGAGCACAAGAAGTTGGTTTGACAGAATATTGCGATCCTGGTCGGTTATGCCCTTACCTATTCGATATTTAGCGAAATCAACCAGGGAGGGCAAGGGGGACCAACCAGCATGGGGGAAGTTCCAGACAATCTTATCAAAATTCTTCCCTTTCAAAGGTGCACAACGATCAAGCCGTGTAGCATCCACTCCAAATAAAACGTGAACACCTTTCTCCCGCAGACGACACACGATGGCCTCTGCTTCTGGGTACTTCGAGTAGCAATCCACCTCCGTGTCGTAAGCCGTCGCGGTGACGTTATTTGGAGGGAGATGTTCCAATTCGCGAGGAGGATCGTGGACGAGGGCATGAGCATACGAAAAGTTGCCTTCACCGACAAGTAGGATAGTATCCGTAGGCAAGAACGGTATAGTTACTTTTCGAGTAGTTGTCGATGGTGTTGCTTTTCCCTTCCCCTTCCTGTCAACCGACTTATCGTTAAGCTCGGGATTTGCATGGTTTTTAGAAGCCTGAGCCCCCTTTCGTGATTTTCTTTTTCCTTTTTGCTCCGCAGCCTGAAGCGCATGAGCCTGTTTGTCTTTGGCCTTGAACCGTGACTGCTGCGATTTGAGAGCAGCTTTTAGAGATTTTGTGGATGCCTTGGCCATCGCAGTGCGTCTGAGAATTTGCGTGCCTGATCGAGTAGAGAGCCCCTGAGGAAAGCCTGAGTGCCACGCCCAGTGGTGACGGAGGTGCCACGTCTGTTTTGCACATTCGACCAAGTACATAGGCTCTGCATAGCCCACACCGCACTCGCAACCACAAAACTCCCTCAACACTCGTTTCCTAACTTTATTCGACTCATCATCATGGTGCGCTCTATCCCTCCAAACAACACTTTCTAATTCGCTGAACTGGATATGTGTTATAGCCCACCGAATTCGAAATGCGCCAGCGTAACGCTAAATTCGCAAATGCCGTCAAGGCAGGAAAGAAGGCCTCAAATCCTTCACGACAAGAACAGCTGGCAAAGAGAAGCCCCGTCAGCATTTGGGCATTGGGCATCATTGTCTTCGTCGTGTGCGGCGGAGGTTCGTCTGTTCTCACTACATCTTTACCTCGGATTGACCAACTGACCCTGGTGAATCTAGTTCTATTCGAACTGGCCCGTATAATATTCTTGTGAACACCCGGCACATTCACTAAAAGCCTATTCCTTGTTGTAAGGTCATGGAAGAGGCTTTATTTCGTGACCACGTCTTGCTATAATGTGTACCACCAGATCTCTCCTTATCCACGTACCTTTCTTTTTCCTGCATCTCCACCTTGATTAATGGATATCGGAACAAACAAAACAAGAGCTCATATGGAAATACGGAGACAGCGAACAGTACTCATCAACATACATTTTTAGTCGTCCCCATTCGTGCTCATGCTCATACTCTGGCTTCGCAGACTGCCGTTCTTAGTCTTGTCTGCGGTTCCCGACCCACCGGGCGTGGTCTCTTCAACACCCTCCATCGCGTCCTCTTCCAGCTCATTCTCGTTGATCTTGACCGCGTCGCCTGCCCAAACACGCATAGTAGGCTGCCAGACCATGACGACATTGTCCTCCGATGCACTTGTTAGTGTCCAATTCTCCTCTTCACCAGGAGCCCAACAGAAGTCAGTCGGCCGAGCGGTGTGTCCTAAGAGTAGTTTGAGTACATCAATAACATGACAGAGCTGTCAACATTATGTCGTCACTGACCTCCGTGGACGAATAGTAGTTCAGGCGGGCCATCTTCTTGGTCGTCAGGTGTTTGCTCCATACCGATTTGCGACATGTCCCAAATATTTACCCTTCTGTCACTCGATGCGGAGGCAAAGACCGTTTGATTGTGCGGCGACCATGCAAGATGTAGAACCTCGTCAGCATGCCACTCGAATGAATGTAGCTTTCTAGGAGAAGCCCTAAGATCATGTAGCACGATGGTCTAAGGCTTGGTGAGCTTGGAAGGGCTGACGTGCAGTGAGTTGGGGTCATACCTTGTCTGCACTACCGGTCAGAACCAGGTAATCCACCGAGGGACTGAAAGCAACTGCTAGAATCTCCCGATCATGTGCTTCGACTTTGGTCGTAGCTCCTTGAGGCGTCCGTGTATCCCATCTACACGTTCAACGATCAGAACAACCCACGGAAAGGATTTTCAAACACAAACATTAAAAGCATTTTGTCGTCGCCCACACTTGCGAAGACGTTTTCTTGTTTGGAATTCCAATCCACGTCCTAAAATATCGCTACTATGTCAACCATGAACGGAAAGGGAGTAGATAAATTGGGTGCTTACGCCGACAACAGAAGTATGACCTCTGAAGACGTTTGTAGGTTCAATAGACGTCTTAGCCTTGGTGTAAGAATTGACATCCCTAGACAAACGGAAGTCAGCACAAGGATTGCAAGGGACGGACGTTCTGTTCACCAGTGGCAAATCGTCATATCCTCTGAAGCACCCAGTATATGACCAGACTTATTCGGGTTCCATGCAAGTCCATACCTAAGTACGGTTGTAACTCAGTAACCCAAATCCTCGAAAGGATAACTTACCCTTCCCTCGACTGCCCAACCAGCCTAATATCCGGTTTACACACCCCACCCCTCTCCGGTTCACTCGAATGTTTCGTCCTATCAAAAACCAACACCTCCCCCGTGACCGCTTTCGTAGCAATCAAATCCGGATTCTGAGGCATATACCTCGCGCGATTGACTTCTCCAGAATGATTGATCTTTTGTGTTATTTGGATTCGCGGTTGAGAGGGGATGGTGTGTCCCCCAAGTTCGCCGCGTTCATCGTCGTAGTCCCCACGATCGAGCTTGTCGGAGGAAGGGTTGGAGTCGCGTCGAGGGATTTGGACAGTGGCTATTTGGAGGTAGTCTTGGGCTTGTCCGGATGTGTGGGTTCCGAGGAGTAGTCGGTGAGTGGTGTATGGTTTGTTTGCGGGTCTGTGTGTGAGATGTGAGGTTGGGCAGGCGAGGATTGTGTTGAAGTGCGCACGATTCTTTGTCTGGGAACCATTGGCAGGTTAAACTCGGCCAGTCAAGCGCATGGGTGATCACGACATCGTATAGATATGGTGCATTCTTCTTCCTAAGCGTAAGTCAGTTTTGGTTGGATTTGGGTCGCGAACGACGCGTCAACCAACGAACCATGTTTTGTATTCCTAGGTGGTTTGCCCGTCAAAAGAAAGTACGAAGGGTAGGAGATAGTAGACATACTTCATTGATCAATTTGTTCTCCTCTTCAGCAGCCAAGTCGTCTTCTACTTCTTCAACTGGTGGCCGCATTGTTGAGGATCGAATTCTTGTGGTGATAGTCAACAACAGAAGTCTTGTGGCTCACGCGTCTGAGCCACCCCGTATCTCTCAAGCGCTAATTTTTACACACTGTCGCAGAGCGGTAACTCTGGCCAAGTCACATTATGCCCAAGCACGGGCGAAATACATGGCTACATATACCAACACATGAAGCAGCTAACTCGAACGAGAAAAGTCCGGAGCATTGATAAACTAGAGAATTATGTTGAAGCATCGTATCCTAGGCGAAAGGTGGAACAAGATAGAGGAATCAAGATCAAGGAGGGACCATGTCGACGTCCTTGTCTGCACTTCCGTCGGATGCAGCGCTGACAATCGTTCGCATCTTGGTGGGTACACGGACTGCAGTTGCATCTGGCACGACGGAGCCGGCACGAGAAGAGCCAGTGGAAGGAACCGATGCCTTGGCGCCCTTCCCTTTGAGACCTCTTCCCAACGGTGGAGCTGATATGGACGCAACGAGCTTCGGGAGAGACATCACACCCATCCTCTCCCCATCCATACGTGCAAGCACGCCCGTCGCATAATCCGAATCCTTGTCGCCAACCCAACATCTCGCAAACCACCTCCCGCCCGCAATACCGCGTATTTCACGGTTTGCGACGCGCCAATGACGTACCTTCCTCCCGCCTCGATCGAGAGGAATCATTGGTGCGAACCCCGTTGCTATCTTAGGGGGGGTTTTGGACGGGGAATGGTTTGGTGGGTAAGGGGTACACCGGGAGTGGGACGTTTTCCAGGTTGGTTTCCTCGGGTGTTGGTAGTGATGTTGGAGGAAGTTGTAGGGGTTCGTTCTCCGGTTCAGGCGATCCGGGGTCGGCGTGGATGGTGATGGGTGATGAGGCGGCCGTGCCGGTGAAAGCAGCTAATGATGGAATTACTCAGGCAAGTTCACAGACTAGGATACGAAGAAAGACGCGTACCATCGCTGACAGTCCCAGCGTCTTCGATAGGGATCATGGAAGGGGTCGGAGGTTTGGATAGTCTAGCAATTCATCAGGGGAAAACTCAGTGCTCGTCTGAGGTTCGAAGCATACCTGGGAGCTTTCTTGGGACGTGGTGTGCCCGCAGGCTTCCGAGCTGCTCGTTTCTTTCCTGTCTTCGCGGGTGATAGCCCAGGAGGCACGGCACTGAGGGGAACGACATTGCCAGGCTTTTCAGAGTCTTCTACGTCCGCTGTAATGACGTGCATCGTTGAGCATGCAGAATATTCTCGGGGAATTCGTATACACATACCATTTGCAGCCAAATCTCGTCCTTTCTGCTCTGCAGCATCATCCTGCGGTGGGGGTGCTGACTTGTCCGATTTGCGGGGCTTCCGTTTCGCAGCCGGCTTGCGCTTGGACGGCGAGGGGGTTTCCACTGGTGCACGCGACGACGAGTCAATGTCGTTATCGTCATCAATGAGCTGGTCCTCCTGGTCCTCGTCCTCGTCCAAATTCTCATCCGCTGCCTTTGGCTTGACAACTGAGCTCGCTGGCGGCGGAGCGGCTGCTGGCTTCGCCCTGACTACGAGTTTGAGTTTCCTAATTTTCGAGGTCGTTGGGGGTGGTGGGCTGTCTTCATCGCGGAGAGTGGAAATCTGGGGCGCATCCATCATTTTTGCGTCGGAGGAGTTTGCCTGATGAGTGTTAGGTTGAAAAGAGATCCAAGGCGAGGCTCGAAACGCCATCCTCCCGCGGTTGTATTCGTTCCCGGCCGACTTGAGAAGAGGGGGAAATTCCAACTCTGATGAATCAGGGCCTGGATGTGGTGGCTTGGAAAGAATGAGAACAGCAAGTGGGCATGTTTCGTTTGGACTTGGAGACAGCGTTTATATAGATCCTACATAAATAAAAAAGGGATGACAACGGAGATAATGCAAGTAACCGCTTTGTATGTTTGTTCGTGCTACAGCCTGCGCGATTCATTCTCGTACCCTTCCCACTTGTCCAGGCCGTCCTCGACATCGAGCAGACGAGTTCCGTAGAAAATATGCGCTTTAGGCTTCAGTTGCGCCCAGCCAATGATGCGGCCGTCGTCGTCACGGTCCAACGTAGCACCCCAGATACTCCATCTCCTGAGTTTCATGTTCTCAGAAGCAACACCTCCGCCACATTTCTTGCATCTCCACCTGCGCTTCCATGGCTTTGTCTCGACTTCATAGGTATCTGTGATAGACTCGATGTTGTCCGCCGTCAGCCACTTGAACTCAGATTCATTGAAGTGGAGTGTATTGACGAAAGGGCACGCTGATATGGATCACAGATTGAGTCGGATATAGCAATGCAAACACTTACCAGTGAGTCTTTGACAGAGCGTGCAATGGCAGTAAGAGCTTCTGATGGGAGTTCCTGATACTTGGTATCGCACTGCTTTGCAGAAGCACCCGCCACTGTATGTTGGCGTAGAAGACATGATAGTAGCTGCGTAGAGCTAATCTCTCACACATTGGCTCAATGACCCACCTATATGGAGCCACTCCATTACAAATTTAACACAGCTGCTCAGCGTGGTGTTCAATGCAGTAAATCTGGATAGGCCCACACAAGGATGTACAGATCAACCTACCGCCTAACCATCCTAATCGGTATCCCTCCCACACCAACAGTCATACCTACACGGGCATTCATATTCTTCGTCCTCCATTGTTCCTTTGTTTCTCCAGGTCCAAGCAGCATCTCCAACTTCCAATCGCGCAGAAGCAGCGTTAAGAATGTGGTAGCCTCACTTATCGCAAAACGCTTTCCGATGCCTGCAAGAGAAAGGATCAGATCCTTGCTGGAATATCTGTGAGGACGTGGTACTCACAGGTGCGAGAGCCAACGGAGAACATTGCAAAATCATTGTCATGAGAGTTATACCATCGCGACGGACGGAATTCATCCGGCTCTGGGAAATGTCGAGGGTTGTACACTATCCCCTCGAGTCGATAAACGGTCATTTTTCAACAAAATGGTTGGCTTACGCATGCCGATATTATCCACGATGACCTCCGTCCCAGCGGGAACGGCGATCTGACTCAATATCCCATTTGCATCATAGATCGGCAGGATGGCGCCTTCTGCCGTCTCTCTGGAGAACATCAAAACGGCAGCTGTCGTCATCAAATCAGACCAAGATACGTCCTTAAAGGCAAGGAACGGAGGAATGCTTACGGAACAGACGTGCAGCCTCGATGAAGCACGCTTCTAACTTGGATAACTTTTGGAGGTATTCGAAGGTCTAGATGATAGCGCCTAATAAGCGCAAGACGAACGCTTGGTTCAGTATTTGGATGGCAGCTCACGGGCGACAAATTGTCTGGTATGGTTTCCTTGATCTGTTCATAGACCTCCTGTTGTATGTCTGGATGCAACGCTAATAGACCCAGTACAGCATTTATACTTTGTGCGGTGGTCTCTAAGTGGGTATATCAAATATCAGTCCGATGAGTCCGAGAAGATCCAGAAAGGAATGGTGACGCACCATGGCCAGCGAATAGCAACAGAAAGGTGTTTCCCATCTGCAGGAGAGTGAGGTCAATGGATCAGTAAGACTACGGGCGGAATGGACCATACCAGTTCCTCATCATTCACCCCAAGCTTCCCCTCAGCCACACTCGCTCTGAGCATCAAACTGAGGACGTCGCTTCGGTCATCATCCAAGCCGAGTTGCATTTCACGACGTCGCGATGCGATCAAGTCTTGCATGAACGTTTCGACAACCTTGTATGCCGTGTCGACCTCGCGGAGCCTAGATCAATGTCAACACGACGAGAGGAGTGACGAACGAGCAGGTTGACTTACTTGCGGAAGGGTAGGGAGTAGAGCCATTTTGGCAGTACGAAGCGAGGTAGAAGGCTACCCGAAACGGTAGCAAGTGCGGTTGCGAAGTTCATTTCGCCGTTTGTGTTCTTGTCGAAAGCCCATTCAATGGGACTACCGAACCCACATCGAGATATGAGGATCATCGCAAACTGGGGACGTCAATGAAGGTTCCACCAAGGTATTACGACAGAACGGACCTTGGAGGTGATAGGACTCGTGGAGGGTATCTCGACGACGGTCTTGCCGTTCCATGCTTCTGTGCTGCACAGTTCGTGATACGTTGAACAAGTCTCTTGACACACCAGCGAATATCTGTTGGATTCATGTCATGAATCTTGGACGAGTGTCAACGATGGTAATGAAGCAGGAAGCTCACGTCTTGTTTGTGAAGGCGGGAGCCAAGATACGTCGATGCCTCCTCCATTCAGCTCCATTCTCAGTCAGGACATTCGGTCCCCAGATCCTATTATCAACGTCAGCACAGCTCAAGGGTATCCCAGATCGCGGTAGCGCACTTCATGAGAGCAGTTGACTCGGGCGATTTCCGAAACGGACCTTTCGTCGATACAACCAGTTTGGCGACTTCCAACGAGGATGTATACAACGTGGGTCCCCCGGCTAATAAGCCGACCTGAGAGATGGTTTCACAGCCATATCGTTCATACACTGACCACGAACTTGTCAATCAGGGCGATATAGATACAAAGATGGAAGGATGTGTTACCTTGGTGCCTCCACTTCCATTGCCAGCTTAATCCTGGATGGAACCAGCAGGTAGGGAGGAGGGCACCCAAAGGGTGTGTTGAAGCAAATAATGGACGTTGGCCTGGGAGATCACTGACTCGCTAGAGAATGCAGTTATAATGGTGAGACTTTCGGGGCATGGTTGAGATGGAAGATATTCACCCTTTTCGCAGCAGCGTAGGCTATCAACCTCTGAGCAACCAAGATGGCCAGAGGCGTGAACACTATCCATGGAAGAAGTTGGGTGGCCATGTCTCTCGCTTTCACGAGTGCCTCGTTAGACTTCGAGGAGTGGGATGAAGCTGGGATGAAAGTGACAGACTAGCTGGGCGACGTTGATATTAGATAAAGTCATTCCGAGACGGAGATTGGCTCCACAAGACCTACAAGGCTTCGTCTCCCTGCCTTCAGCCAGGGAGACAAACGTCCTCCGCAGCATTCGAGAGATTAATTTTGCGAGCGTAAGGAATCACGCCCGCGATTATCCTGGTAGGGTGGATTCTTAGATGCAACGGTGGATCGCTCTTCAGCAGTGCTGTCCACCATGATGTACCCTTAGTTATTCAACAAACCTAATAACAGCTGAGTTGCGAAACGAGTAGCGCGTTTCATAGAAACGGAACTCGAGGTCTCGTCTTCATTGAGGCATACTATCTGGCCCAATGCAAGATGAGATGACTCAGATATGGTTCAAAACAAGATGAGATCGTGGGAACGCTTGAAACTCCTTCCCTCCCACTTCGACTACATGCACGCGCAAATCCATACCCACTGGTTGAGAGAACATCTGCGACGCCGCTTGGGAGCCAATTTCTCCCCGTTCTGCTATACAACTTTCCCGGCTCTTCACTATGTCGCGACACTGGCTGGACTCTCTGGATGTTCACTCTTGATCGATGAGACCATGCTGCCAAGGACATGTATGGCCGAAGCGGATTGAACATAGCAGCCAGCGCATCAAGGTCTAATGGTTTCAATGTTGTAAATAGTATCTGAGTGTCAAGTCACACCCTCCTTGACCAAGCCGAAGAAGCAAAGTAATCATGCCGGGGCGGGCGGGATCACCATGCCATTGCCAGTATTCGCTCGTATCGCCTTGTTCTGGACATGCATACTTCTAAACATCAACATCTGTCCCCGTATCTCGTGCCAAGCTTTCGTCGGGCTCGTGCGGCTCAACACGGCGGCATCTCTCAACGTTTATAACCTCTTGATGCATGTTCTCTATGTTTTCTCTAGGTTGATCCTCCTCTCTTACTGTCCTTCCCTCCCAGAGCGTGGCTGGTCCACACTCCCGACGACCCACAAACCATCTTTCCGATCTAACGCACATGAAACTACGACAAATGCTTGCCTCATCACTTATCTTCTGCTTTGTGTTTGTTCTCTCTGTTATCTCATCGCCCATCGCGTCCATGGAGCGCAGAGATATCCAAACTTGGGGAAACATCTCCCCCTCGCGACGGACGGATTCATATCCCGGTTCTCTTAGCTCTCGTGGAAAGGTCGGTCTCATCAAACCTATAGTCACGACTGCGCCGGCCATTCTAACCTACACCAGTCAACCTTATCTGCGCACGGCAAAGTGAAACGTGAACCAAAGGGCGGAGCTGGTGGAAGAGGTGGAGGGGGAAGGGGGAAATCATCTTCGAGCCCCTCACGAGGCGGGTCGAAATCAAAGTCAGGCACATCCATATCCAAAGGACCATGGAAAAACTGTACGTACTCTCGATGAGTGTATTCACTTCTTGTTCGTTCTGAGATCCTCTTCAATCAGTGTTTAACAAGTTCAAGGACATGTGGCTCAATCAGATCGACTGGAAAGACGTTTTCCTCCCTCAGACCGACCCTCAGGAGCAACAACGGTGATTGACTGGGTTGTGGACCCTAAGAGGAATATACTTGTTCGATGCTGTGATGTGCATTTCGAAGGTAGTTCTGGGAATTTGACTAGCTCCTTTGGACTGTTGTTCAGCATGAATAGAAGGCTTGGCAAGGGCGTTAACATCAGCGTTCGAATGTTTGGCGTTTCAAGTTGCAAAGTATTCCCAACTACCTCTCCCTTCCTACCTCGACCAGAAACCCGATAAGCGACGCAACTGGTCACTGGAACGCCTGCAACTCCGACTGGAAACCAATTGTGCTCCATCCTACACCTTTTTCAACTGAGCTAATTCTTCGATTGGCTGGGTTCCCCTTGTTCGACTATTTTGCTAAGAACGCATATAGCCTATCCAAATCATCCACAGCAGCGAGCGCATCAAGGCCAACTGGTTTCAACCCGTCGAAGATAATACAAGTATCTTAGTGACACACGTTCATGCTCAAGCCGTAGCTTGCGAATCAGTTCCAGGAGGGCGGGATCATTGACGGGGCTGTGCCCCTCACTTACTCGTATCGCCTTCCTCTGAGTCGAAACTACGACTCAATGCATGCTCCCCAACATCATCGATCGCCATGAACGGCAGTATCTAGTGCCAAGTACTATCGACTTCGCGAGCCTCAATGCGAAACGGTTAAAAGCCCCTGGAAGTTGTTCACTGTGTTTTCTCCAGGTTGATCCTCTCCCTTACTGCTACTCATTCCCAGAACGTGGCTGGTCCACAATCTTGACAACTCACAGCATGAACATGAACTTACGACAGGCGTTCACTTCTCTGATATTATTCTGCTTTGTCTTTGCTCTTTTGGTGTCTTCATCGCCTATCAGGTCTTTCAAGCGCGGTGATCTCGAAGCTCGAGAGGATTCTTCTCCTTCGCAAAGGACCGATCCCAATTCTGGAATTTTCGGCTCTCCAGGAGAGGTCAGTTCAATGAACCTACTGTTATGACTCTGATTGAATATTCAACCCAGTCAACCCTACCCGCTCACGGACAAGTCAAACGTGAACCAAAGGGTGGTGCTGGAGGTAAGGGAGGAGGAGGAGGTGGTGGTGGTAGGGGAAGAGGTCAGTCTTTGGGTCTCTCGCGAGGCGGCGGTGCGAAATCGAAATCCGGGTCAAAGTCGAAATCCGGGTCCAAAGGACTATCGAAAGGCTGTAAGTACGTACTTCGAGAAAAACACCCATTCTAACTCCCTCTGGGAAACTCCCGAGCAGTGAAGTCAAAGACCAAGTTGTTTTTCAAGCATTTTGACTGGGAAGATCTGTTGCTCAAGTTGCAGGACGAAGAAAAGTGATCAGCGTGTTTTTGGGCAGGGATATCTTGTGTGCTAGTGTCTTTGGTACCACGATATCTCTGCGGACGCGAATACATATGCATAGATCCTAGATCGTTTGAGATTGTTAGGCTCGATTCCAACCGTTCTTGTAAGTTTGGGGCAAAAGATGAAAAAAAANCACAGCAGAACTTCCGAGTGTTTTTTCCTCCCTCCCCTTTGCCCACGCAAATGAGGAATTAGATACCAAGGACGACTGGGGTCGAGTCTATGAGACTGTTTCGTCAGTATATTTGGGCACAAACGTCGACTCACGCACCGAGGCCAGAGTCCAGACTCACAATAAATACAGGGGCTAAAACAGGAGGGGCCGTCCTTGGCCCTTACGTAATCCGAACACTTCCGTTTCCGTTCTCCGTCTTCCTCACCTTTCCCAAATCCTTACCGCCCAAACCTAGGTCAGTATGTCAGGAATTAACTGTTTGCATGAACCCCACTGAATGCAACTACAGACAACCGCACAAGTGTGGTTATATACCATCGTTATATCTGCCAGACTCTCATTCCGAGCGGTTTTAGGATGGTCTCGCAGACGGTGAATGTGCGTTACTTCTGTCATCTCAATTGGTCGTACGCGATGATGCTGACCGCGCTATGCTTTCTAGGTTGCTAGATATACTGCCCTTTTCACTGGTGTCGTCTATGGGTGGTACCACCGACGACAGCTTCAAGCCGACCATGAAATACAAAAGCAGAACCACGCCGTCCATGAGAGGAAGAAGTTGATAGTTGAGGCCAAGGAGGCGTACAAGAAGCAGAAAGCAGCACCGAAGGATTCAGGTGGTGAGTTTTTCCTCAAACACGCCTGCGCTGAGGCCCATCCACTCTGTGGTCGTTCGATACCACCCGACGCCTTTGCACGTAACACGTTTTGCTCACCATGCTTGTGTTCTTCTCGCCAACAGTTGTCACCGACCCGGAAGATCCACGTTTCGATCTAGAGAAGTTGATAGCAAAGTGGGAGGCCGAGTCTTGATGAACTTGGCTGCTATATTATCTCGTTTTCATTCTCTGCATCATGTATAGACACGCTACGCGTCAAAATGCTCTTGGTGCACATTCATTAGGACTGGGGGAGCTTTTGAATGTCATTGAATTTAACCAGGACTTGCCTTTGTGAACGTGAGCAATGAGGAATGGATTTGCATTTTTGCGGAGTCCTCAATGAAGGCTACGTGTGACGTCACAATTTAGCGTGACTTGTTCCTCTCGCAGCGATTGTCCATANTNTCCNATAAACCACGTATCGGTCAAAGTGCGCCTGGCCTTGAACTTGCGATATCAGGGCCTGTCCTGAAGCCTCCTTGTCGAAATGACATCACAGGGCTCAGAAACTGAAGCTTTCGGGGCGGAGAAGGCAGATTCATCTTGGGTATCTGCGAGGAAGAGTGAACGTGGTAAGTCGCGTACTCCCGTGCTTCGTGAAGCTCGCTGACAATGGCCCAGCTGTGGTGCAGCAAACTTACGCTTCAGATCCAAAGTACAAGAAATATGTGCAGCAGGTTGAGAAATGCCTGAACTCCTTCGACAATGTACATGAATGGGCGGACTGCATTGCGTTTCTCAAACAGTTGCTCAAGGTATGTGAGCTTGATAGGCTATCATGCTAATTCTGTGCTGATCACTAGTAATCCTCAAGACGTTTCAGTCATACATGCAGTTCAAGGAGATTCCGAGGAAACTCATCGTGTCGAAACGTCTGTCTCAATGTCTGAACCCAGCGTTGCCCACTGGTGTTCATCAGCGTGCTCTGGAAGTCTACGCGCATCTACTGGCGGTTCTTGGGGTGCGCTCAGTCGCTCTCTCTCTCGTGTAATCCGCTTCGTTGACACCCATCTTAGTCGGAGGGCCTGAAACGCGATTTAGCACTGTGGTCTTCAGGATTGTTTCCGTTTTTTGAGTATGCAGCTACCTCAGTCAAAGTAAGCCCTTAGCACCTCAAATATGGTCTCACTCAACAAACCCGCGTATTTACAGCCCACACTCCTCAATTTATATGAAACACACTATATGCCCCTTCAAGGCGGCTTGAGACCCATCATGAAATCCTTCATCCTCGCTTTGCTTCCTGGTCTCGAAGAAGAAACGGGAGAATTCTTTGAAAAAGTCCTCAGTCTTCTGGACAAACTCTCTGGCACTGTTTCTCCTTCGTTCTTCTTCCAGAACATCTGGTTAGTGATGATGACCGCTCCGTCTGCTCGAGGGACGTCGTTAAATTTGCTTGGCCGTCGCCTCCCTCGCTTGAACTCAGACGAAGGTACGTGTCTCCCGAATTTATCCCACACATCACGTTCTAACGGGACGTCTCTACAGACATCACCAATATAATCGGTCGCGACATTGGTCTAATGATCAGAGCATTTTCCGCAGCTCTTGAGGATGATAACCTCCTTGTCCGGCGAGGTGCTTTAGACTTGCTTCTACAGTCTATGAAGGTCGACAGTGTTGCTGTCCAGCGGGCCCAAGACGGTGATCGGGCTGTTTTGATGCGTGCAGCCACGGGTGTTGTTCTTCGTCGAGATCTTTCTCTCAACAGGCGGTTATACACGTGGTTACTTGGTCCAGATGAGAAAAGCGATCATCAACTGGCATATTTCAAGGCTCATGCGCTCGACCTCCTCACAAGGACACTCAAGGAGGAAATGATGACACCGTCAGCTGACTACATGGAATCCCGTCCCTTCAAGATCTTCATATCACTACTAGATAAGTGGGAGGTCGGCGCGGCCCTAACGGAGGTTTTGGTGTATGATGCATTCCGGGCGATTAAGACTTTGGTTGAGGCCGGAGGAGAGAGTGCTGAAGATGTACGTCAGCACCCACTTGAGGAACTTCGTCTAATCATAGATTCTAGTTGACTATGACAGCCAGTACGCTGTACGAAGCCGTTGAGCCTTCAATACTTTGGAAGCATCTGCTCTCGCATGTCTACAAGGAACTCGCAGGTGATGGAATACAGACTGAGGTTGGGTTCTTTCTTTCCCTCGAGACACCTCTTATCAATTTTCCTCCCAGGCCATCCGCATGGTATCGTTTATTGTCGAGACGTTCTCTCAAGATGACGAGATCCAGACCATTCACCTACCGGTCTTCTTTAGCGCTATCCTGGATATCCTAGTGGTAAGATCATTCACTCATCTTGACAGGATTCCTTCGAACCTCCCCCCCTAGATTGAGCTTGAGGCAACTCCTTCCAAGACGTGTAGCCCCGCGGTGTTAGAAACTTTGAAGCTTGGAGAAAGGCTCCTGCGGCAAACTCCTCAAGCAGCGCTAATGAAGCGACCGGAGCTCACGGCCTCACTTCAAGCAGAAAGTTCAACACAACGTCCCTACCATTATGCCTGTACTTTCTATGGGATCAACCCAGTCAAGGAGGTTCAATCTCCAAATCGATCTTTCGACATCCCTTTCGTCACTGCCTTCGAAGATTTGATCAGCCTGAGTGAAGTTTGCGCTCATGACCTCCTCAAAGAAGAGTCTAAGCGACTGCAGCTCCGTGAAAGCTTCGCCCAATTTCTGCTCTTGGTAGACAGGTTGGTGGGCAGGTTAGGCACGTCGGTAACTGTTTGCTGGGAGCCAAACAAATGGCTGGGGATCATCCTGGATGTACTTGAACACGAGGTATGATACGCGTTAAGCTCGCCATCCTTGGTTTTTTACTCATTTATCCAGTCTTCCAACTTTACGATTCTGGACCGAACAGTCTCGCTATCCGTCGCTCTGCATCAAATGAGGTCCTTGGAGCCCAGACTATCGATTGACCGTCGCTCTACCATGCACAAAATGGTTAATAAACTCATTCAGTATCTATCCCCGTCGAGTACAGTATATCATGCACGGGCTGTGACCCTCATCTGGGCACTGGAGGCAGCTACCCCTCGTTCACATGTCGAGGCCATCGTGGCGCACACTATGACCGCTTATCAAGGGCAAGCCACGGAGTCATCATATGAAGCTTTCGGTGTCCTTTGGAGACTTACAGGTAAGCGTGTCCTGCCGTAAGATGATCTTTTGTTCCGCATTTTGTCTCAACTTGCCTCTAGAGGATAATCTTCTTCCAGGATTCCGCTTCAAAGTACCATTGATGATCGTTCTTGACACGCTGCGAAATGACGACCCACGGCTTCGTCGAATTGGTGAAACATGGATGCGATGTAGCCTCAAATCATACTTACGGTACGATACATACTTTCCCCTGCTAACGTCCTGTACTTATCGCGCTCTCCGTGATAGAGCCCTTGACCCACTCCTGTTCGACCTCGCCGATCCCGCTATCAGACGTTTACCCGTCGTCAACAAAGTCCGTAGCAAGGAACTGCGCGGTTTCATTTATGAAAAGGAGTTTGATCAACGCTATGTCGCCCATCTAATGGAGACCTTACTGTCCGTCGTTCGATTTGGTGGTCAAGGCTTTGTAAGGACTGCTCGTGTCACTCCAATCAAACGCTCACATCACAGCAGCCTACCGAAACGACTCGAAGCTGGTCAGTCACTTGGATAAGTGATCGAGCTACATACTAATAGTATATCTAGCTTTGTCGATTTCATCGGAGGCTTCGTATCTTGACGTTGTCGTAGAGCTCTTGCTTCGGTGAGCAACTTTGTCTGCCGTCCTCACATTATCTGATTAAGTTACAAAGCTTTCTTCAATCAGAACCGAAGAAGAACCTTGCCATTACGATGTCGCCATCAAATGCAGTCATACAGTCTGCCTGTGTCGACACCCTCCAGACCATCCTCCCCCGCGGTGAAATTGCCCCTCAAATGATTGAAACCATCCATGTGGCCATCGTCGCGAAGCTCTTCACAAGCATACATGCTGAGCGCCTGGACATTCAGAATAAGCTTTTGCATCTCCTCCACTCAGTCATATCGGCATCTATAGTGCAAGAATCCGGGAAGCCGCCCGAATACAACTTAGGCACCCCCGACCTTGGGATACAACCAACACCGATAGCTTCTTTACCCTCCAGCGCTTTGTTAGTGCAAACCCTGATCGATGGCATTGTTACACCCTCCAATCGACCTATCCTCCAACACTGGCTCGATTTTATCTTGATGGCCATCCCGTCGTTCCAACCTACCTTGCAACTCGTTGTCACGCCTCTCAATGAGTGTTTGTGTCGGCAGTTGTTGTTGTGTTTGACCGACATCCAACGCGCATCCTCCTCGGCTACACACGTAGAGGATAGCATTTCGACTGCAGGGGACGCGGAGATAGTGATGTTGTTGAACGGACTGGAGAGACTTGTTCTATTGAGTTTGGCGTACACATCAGAGCCCAGTTCATCTGAGGATGTGGACACTGTACCCGAGAAAGCCCCCGCTGAAGGCACTGGGTTGTTGGGATATGTCTCTAACGTCTTCGGCTCAGACAGTAGCCCTGTCGCTCCAGCGGAGCAACTCACGGTATGTCTGTAACTTCCTCCGCCATTCACGATGATTTACCTAGTTTTCAGGCGCGTTCTCCTGGGTACAGATCTCTTCAGGAAGCCATCCGCGTCCTGTATTCCATCTGGGAAGCCATGGTTTGGGCTGCGCCTTCTGTTTGGTCCCCTAAGGATGAATCGCTGTCGTTAATATACACGCGCAGCAGACTCCGTTGTCGCCGTGTACTAGAACATTTTTTCCGCGTTCAGTCAGCGGAAGTCTTTGAATCTGTCATCGAGTGCTGGAACAAGCAGCCATCAGTGAGTTCAAACTTCATTAACTTTGACTATAATATTGACATCTTTCCCCAGGCTTCATCTGTGGCTGCGTTCGAACTTATGGACACACTTCTTTCTAGCGCCCAGACAGCTGTTCATATGATATGCGAGAGCATCACAACTCGTATCTCTGGCGCATCTGAGAAGAGCAAGAAGCAAGCGATCAATCCTAACTTGTATGCCTCCCTCGCATTTTCCCGTCTTTTCACTCACCATTCTCAGATCGGATGCAATTCTGTTTCAATTCTTGGAGCAATATATGGAACGGCTAGAAGGCCCTCTCGCCGTCCAAGTCTGGGCCCGCTTCCTTCAACTTGCGAAAGATATCATTGGAAGCACTCGCGACTTTCGCCCACAAACGTATCCCACTCTGAGGTAAGGGCGAAAGTGCGGTAGTTGCCCCCCTCTCACACCCTAATAGATGCCTGATCGTTCTTGCCGATAAAGTTACCCAAACAACTGCGGTAGAAGACAAGCGTCTTAGGAAAGAACTTCAAGTTCGTTCTTTCCTGTCACAGCCGTCCCTCTCCTCTCAAACACCAGTTTACAGGATACTTTTGGCAAACTCCTTGATACTTGTGTCGTTTGGGTTGGCCGATCATTTGACCAGGGGTCATGGATTCGTCGAACGACACGGGAGGCCCTTGGTACTAATGGTAGAGAATCACCTGCTCCCCGTGGTGAGGGTTTCATCCATGTCGAATAGTTCATCGCTAATGGTCCTACAGCAGAAGAGAAATCAGAGTCAAGCGTTGCTTCGTTGCCCGATACACCCCGTCTGACAATCTCGGCAACTGGAGAGTTGGTCCAGTCGGTGAGGCCCTTTATCATCATGCTAGCCTATCTCTTACCTATTACCCCCATCAAGATCAACGAATATATCGCCAACGTCGCTCTTCCACACAGCAGGAGATTTTTGGTAGAGAATGACAAAATACTTACCGCGTGCAACAATATTGTCTACTATATCGTCAGCCCCGCTGTGAAAGGGAAGACCAGGTATTTCGTCCACTCACCACCTCTTCGCAAATTCTAATACCCAAATACCAGACCGATGGACATTGATACTGTCATCATCAAGATAGTTCAAGAAATGGCCAAGCTGCCCAGTGCCCTCAAAGCTTGGCGACCTCCGGTGACGGAGTTGCTAAACGATAACCGGCTCTTCAGCAGTGCTGCCTCTGAGGCTGAGAGATGGATACCAATAATCAAATCTCTCTTTGAAGCTGACAAGACAGCTCTCCCGGAACTCGTTTGTAAGCTCCACAACGCTGTATCATCMTCTTACCTTGGGTTGATTTGTCCCTTTCACAGCAAGAATTGCCACGTCGCCATCGGCAAACATATTCTCAAATCGTGAATACGAAATGCTACTCCGCTCCCTGAACCTTAGACGTCTCTCTTTCATCTTATATACTGGCGAAAAGAACCAGTTCTTGACAGCACTACCAACCATCATCGAGAAGCTCGTGGACATACTTCGTAACGTAACAGCCCCGAACGTCCAAAGCGAGGTATTCTTATGCGTACGCGTCCTCTTATGTCGCCTATCGGCACATAATTTGACGAGTTTCTGGCCGGTTATCTTAACGGAGTTGGTGCGCTTAAATTCTCTGTTTTGTCAACGACACTTTGTCACCGGCCTYGACTTCCGTTCATTTAGTACCGAATCTTCGAGCAAGTGATGATCTCGCTTCCAACTGACGGCTCAGAGGAGCTCCAACTRGTCCTCGCGGCTAGTAAATGCTTGGATTTGATGATCGCCCTTCAAACAGAAGAGTTTCAAGTGTATGTCTCCCATTCCCACCTCACACGCCGATGCTTACTTGCTCCTAGTCATCAGTGGATCTTCATAACAGACACTGTCGATGCAATATACCGCCCCGATGATTACTTCCCGGAAGGGATGATGGATCAGTTGGCCGATTTGGCAGGAAGCCTTCCCCTGGGGGAATCACGCGTACGTTCCACGCGTGGCTCATTGTGCCTACCTTCGTTAATGCNATGGTTTTCAGACTCAGGGTAGCCTCACTGACCAGCCGCCGACGGCTACGACCCAACGCCCTTTGCGTCGACCAATGCTCAACCACCTACGGCAACTGGATAGCATCCGAGACCTTGTTCCTTTCTTCTCCAGCGTGAGTATCGTCTCTTAYGAAAATGTCTATAATAGCGGAGGGAATGTTGATTGGGAAGCCGTGGAGCGTAGTCTGCTTGATGACATTTTTGACGGTCGGACATCCTCATAGTTTTGTATGTATACCCCTTGTTTGTATACCTGATTCCAGTTCCGTTGTGTTGTCGCCATTGCCCCCATGTACGGCGGTAAATTCCATATAATAAATATAAAACATATAACAAACTGAATCGAACGAAATCAGAAATCGCCCCAATTACGACGGAATTTATACTGCATGCGTTCCTTCTGATTAGTGGTTCTGGCTGACTGCCGTATGATGAAGTTGACAGAGACATTACCTTGTACGGAACGTTGCGACTACAAAGACAAGGAAATAGATGAATATCAAGTGTAGGCGAAAGTAAAGCGAAACGCACCGRAGTTTCCCAGCAGCATCTTTTGGTGGAGCRTAACCATCAGGCCCTTGACCCCATTCGCCTTGCATTTCACCTCGCGTTTTGGCGTCCTTGAATCGTACRCTWGGATCTTGCTTTTCCGGCGGAGGAACTCTTGTGTACTTCGGAGTGGGAGCATCGGCTGGATTCACGGGCGGGTCAGCATGGGGATGCTCATCAAAGAGGTGTTGCTGGGCGTCGCCGGGGTGWGCGTCGTCGCCAGGRGCAGGGGTCCCTTCGTTGTGTTCGTGTTCTTCATGTTGCTTGATAGCTTCTTCCACGGTGATCCCTTGGAACTTGGCCTCACGCTCGGCTTCTTGATGCTCAATGGCATCATGCTGAGCAAAGTGTTCCAAATCTTCGGGGTGGTTATAAGACTCGTCAGTTTGTGTTTCTGGCGTTGAGTGATACATCTCTTCGTGGTGGAGGAAGAATTCTGTGGGAGTGTGAGAAGACAAGGAAAATCATGTATAGTGAATACGGAACGTACCACTTTCCACGTCGTAGTGGTGTCCCTCTGCGCCAAGCCCGTCAAAGTTGGGTAGTCCATCCAGACCAACTGTCTCTAGCTCATCGGGCGTAATGACACCGTCCCGGTTTTGGTCAATCTTGAATAGTACGGTATTAACGATTTCATCTGCTTTCTTCTGATGTTCAATTTCATCCTGTAGAAGTATAAGCTCTGGTAACCTCCGTTGTGCAGGACCATGGGAACTCGCCTTTGACTTTTTTTNGAGAGTAGACGTGGTGAACGCCGTAAACAGCTTCAATCTCCTCTCGGTCCCAGACACCGTCACTGTGAGCCCAATTTGAGTACGCTACGCTCCGCCCGTGGAATGTCAAAACTAGTCGCCTCACCGATTCAGGTCGTGCAGTTGGAAGAAACTTCGAATATCGAAAGAGTCGCTAAAGAAAAGTATGAGAAACACGACAGTTTAGCTAGGCCAGCTGCATGTAACTGACATATGATGCTCCGAGGACATCTATAAACCATGAAAACAGATTGTGAGCATAATAAACTCTTCCCGTGCCACATAGGCAAACGTACGTGTCTCTGAGCGTATTGTTGGATTGTTTCGCCTGCCGCTGGTCCCGAGCCATGTTCGTGACCGCCATGTGCAGAGGCCAGCTGAACTAAAGCAGCGAGGAGGATGTTTCGGGGGAGGTACTTCATTACGCTTAGTGGCCTTGAGCCTTTGAATCGCAGAGTCAGCGTGCTCGACAATGGTGGCCCCTGTGCTTATCAAGACTTTCCCACAGCTTAAGCGCAACGGTGAACTCGGAACGACTCAGGGATGTACGGTCCATCCTCCCTCCTCTCATGTTCGCCAAAGCTTCGAATCGATCAGACCCAGAGAATTCATCTGCTATCGGGGTCACCCAAGGTCTACACCAATGAACGCTACGGCGTATTTGCCCGCCGACCAAGACAGCGCGTTGCCACACAGGTTTTGAGCGGTTTCAGATCTAAAAGTATGACTGAGAGCTGTCCTTTAATAGCACAGTTACCCCACAATTGCGTTGAAACCGTTCAGAAGAGCATAGAAGTGACAATAATCTAAGCGAAGCGTCAACTTCCGGAGATGCTAGGCCCGTTTGCGTGAGGCTGACAACGAACCTTTGACAGACTGAGACCGGTAGTAGCGTCGTCTATCTTCGATGGTTTGGTGTTCCGCCTCGAGCGAGACTTGGCACGAGACGAACAACCCGGAGAATCATATCCTACTGGACAGCCCATTCGTAACTTCAAAATTAGCGGTGATTAAACGGGGAATGAGGAAGTGGTGTGGCTTCGAATTAACAGCTGAGCTGTGAGAGAGAAACAAGCTTTGTAAACCTATCTAACCTATATGGCATGATGAATTCTAATACGACATGAGGCCGTCGGAAAAATCCAGCTGTCGAGGGCGTCCATATCTCATCTCACGAGGCAGGGCACTGTCAGCAAGATGTGTAGTTGAAGGAGGAGGGAGCCGTGAATGAATCATCGTTTCGTTTCCGAAAAAAAATGTGATTCATCATATCGCTGCCGAGGAACGGATTGACTCATTGGGGGCCGTCAGTCATTCACCGAATGAACCGGGAAATAGGTGTGTTTCATGGAAAAAATCCGTTGAAAAAGTGATGTACTGCGTATTTCAGGCTGTGAGTATAAATTCTAATATTCCAATGGTACACGGAGGGGGCAGGGAGAAGGACGAAGGAGTAAGTTGGTTCAAAGACCCAACAGGTTCGAGATAAGAGATCAGTAAAGCGAGACCCTGACCCCGATCGAAATTTCCAGCTCCGCGAAGGTAAAAGTTTTGTCAGCGTTTTCCATCCAAGGGGATATAGAAACCTTTATAAAGACCACGAAAATGCAATCGCTTGTTAATTTCTTCTTTCCAGCCCGCATTCCGTCCCTCTTCTCTCTGCTTCCTTCTGTCGGCAGAAATGGCGTCGACCCCAGCTGATGCTGCGACGCTCTACGAGGAGAAGCGCGAACATGCCCAGGATCTCGAAAGACAGGAACCAGCATCCCAGCCAGACTCCCACCATGTCAATGTTGCTGATGCTGAACGCCAATTCAATGAGCTCTCGCGTCAGATGTCGATTCGCACTCCCTTCGATGGGCCCGGCGTCACGAAGACCAAGTCCCAGGAAACGATGTGGAGTAAGGGGAGGGATGAAGAGAAGGCCGAGGCGGAAAAGTCTTTCGACTTGCGAGAGTATCTCCAGTCGTCTAACGATGCCAATCAAGCGGCCGGGATCAAACATAAGGTGTGTAGACGTCGCTTCTGCTCCCGTGGCGTCTCCCAATATGATCTCTATCATTAGCATGTTGGCGTCACGTGGGACGACATGGAGGTCAAAGTTATCGGTGGTGTTGGTATGAAAGTAAGCCGTTCATCATTAGCGTTGAGCAATTCTACTCGTGCTAACATGCCGTCTTTCATAGTTTTATGCACCTACATTTGGTGGTAAGATCTGACTTCGCCTCAGAGGAACCTGATCAAGCTCGCTAACACCCGCACTTTAGGCGCTATTCTTGGCTTTGTTCTCTCGCCTGTGTTCTGGCTATGGAATCTTCTTCGGCCCTTATTCCCCTCGGATCCTCCTCCAACTCGGACCATTCTACACAAGTTAGCTTTATCCTCCTTTCCCACCCTCCGTCGCGATGCTTACCACGGATGATTTACAGGTCGTCTGGTGTCTTGAAACCTGGTGAAATGTGTCTTGTGCTCGGCTGCCCTGGCTCTGGTTGCACATCATTCCTTAAGACGATCGCTAACCAACGAGACGAATTCCATAGCGTGACGGGAGATGTTCGCTACGCGGGTATGGACGCCGCCGAGATGGCCAAATACTACAAGGGAGAAGTTGTCTACAATCAGGAAGGTAATTGCCATCCACGTCTAGATCAACCGCGCTGTTCCGTTCTAACCGTTGAATTTAATCAGATGACATCCATATCGCTACGCTGACGGTCGCTCAGACCCTACAATTCGCGCTCTCGATGAAATCCCCCGGTCCCAACGGTCGTCTCCCTGGTGTCACTCGCAAGGAATTCGAGTCCGAGGTTCTTGATATGCTTCTTAAGATGCTGAACATCTCCCACACGAAGAACACCCTCGTCGGTGATGAATTCGTCCGTGGTGTCAGTGGTGGCGAGCGCAAGCGCGTTAGTATCGCGGAAATGATGGCTACTCGCGCCCGTGTTCAATGCTGGGATAACTCGACTCGTGGTCTCGACGCTTCTACTGCTCTGGACTTCGCAAAGAGCTTGCGTGTTATGACTGACATCCTCGGTCAGGCCACCTTCGTTACTCTCTATCAGGCTGGTGAAGGCATCTATGAACTTTTCGACAAGGTCATGGTTCTCGATGAAGGTCGCCAGGTCTTCTTTGGTCCCCCTTCTGAAGCTCGCGCCTATTTCGAGACACTCGGTTACAAGTCCCTCCCGCGTCAGAGCACTGCAGATTACCTCACTGGTTGCACCGATCCCAATGAACGCCGATATGCTCCTGGTCGATCTGAGGCAGATGTCCCGTCTTCCCCGGAAACTCTCGAAGAGGCTTACCGCGCATCTTCGTTCGCTCACGACGTCACTGTATCCCGCGAGAAGTACAAGACCTTGATGGAGACCGAGAAGCATGACCAGGAAGCTTTCCGGGCTGCTGTTATCGCCGACAAGAAGAAGGGTGTCTCGAAGAAGAGTCCTTACACTCTTGGCTACTGGGGACAAGTCCGTGCATTGACTATTCGACAGCTGCAGCAACGTATGCAAGATCGGTTCCAATTGTACACGAGCATGGTCTTGTCGACTATCCTTGCACTTGTTATTGGTGGCGCTTACTTCGGTTTGCCTCTGACGTCCAACGGTGCCTTCACTCGCGGAAGGTATGTCTTCGACGGAATTAATAGTTAATTTCTTGCATCGCTGATCGTTTCTTCGTTAGTGTCATCTTCATCGCGCTCGTCGTTACTTGTCTTGATGCGTTTGGCGAGGTGGGTTCTTCGCAAGCGTCTGGTATACTTTGTTTGACACGCGTGAACCTAGATTCCGTTGGCTATGATTGGACGTCCCATCCTTCGCAAGCAAACGAGCTACAGCATGTACCGCCCCGCTGTGGTCCCAATGGCCAACCTCTTTTCCGATATCCCCTTCTCAGCCGTCCGCGTCTTTATCTTCAATGTCATCGTCTACTTCATGTGCAATCTGAACCGCAATGGAGGCGCGTTCTGGACGTTCCACCTGTTCAACTACCTTGCCTTCTTGGCCATGCAAGGTTTCTTCCGTACAGTTGGCCTGTTGTGTACCAACTGGGACTCTGCTTTCAGGCTTGCCGCCCTTTTTGTACCTAACGTGAGTTCGTTTTGAATCGTTAGAGCATCACTGGAGCTGATTTATCTCCCAGATGATTGAGTACAGCGGCTACATCATCCCAGTCAGCAGCATGAAACGCTGGCTCTTCTGGATCGTACGTATTCTTACCCAATTATTCCACCTGTAACTCATTTTCGCTCTTACAGTACTACATCAACCCCGTCGCTTATGGTATGATCATCTTGTGGTCTTTCGTGAGCTTTGTGTCTAACTTTCCCTGTAGCGTGGGCTGGTGTCATGGAGAACGAATTCATGCGGATTTCCGTACGTTCCAACCTTCGTATCGCGGTCATTTTTAGCTTACTTCTCCATCTTAGTTCACTTGTGATGGTAGCTCCGTCATCCCTAGGAACATCCCTGGCTTCCTCGAACAGTATCCGTAAGTCCCGTTCTTTATCCCTCCCCTCGATGATTCAGGCTTATCCCCGCCTGTCACAGGGATGACGTCGGTCCCAACCAGGCTTGCACTTTGTTCGGCGCGGAGAGCGGTAGCGAACTTATTTCCGGCACATCGTACATTCGCGCTGGCTTTGCTCTCGACCCTGCTGATATCTGGCGCCGCAACTTCCTTGTTCTGTTGGGCTTCTTCATTCTCTTTATCTTCACCCAGATCCTCGTGATCGAGCTCTTCCCAGTATGTTGATCTTAAATGTTCTTAATCCCTCTTATCACTAATCTCTTGCCGTTAGCGTCATACCTTCATGGTCGGCGTCAACATCTTTGCCAAGGAAAACGCTGAGCTCACGAAGCTCAATGCACTCCAACAAGAGAAGAAGGCTCGTAAGAGTGAGAAGTCGAAGGACGAACTCGAGAAAGTTTCCAGTCAGTCTGACCAAAGGTATATCTACTTCCTTCGGTTTCGTTCGACCAATTGGCTAAACTCGCTCTCTCTAGTGTCGGTACGGTCCAGAAGCATCGCAAGACCTTTACTTGGGAAAACCTCAACTACGTCGTTCCCGTACCTGGTGGTACTCGGCGTCTGCTCCACGACGTCTTCGGATATGTCAAGCCCGGTACTTTGACTGCTTTGATGGGTGCTAGTGGGGCTGGAAAGACCACTTGCTTGGACGTCCTCGCTCAGCGCAAGAACATTGGTGTCATTACCGGTGATATTTTGGTCGATGGTCGTCCTCTTGATTCCGATTTCGCTCGTGGCACCGCCTATGCGGAGCAAATGGATGTCCACGAAGGCACTGCGACCGTCCGTGAGGCTCTCCGCTTCTCCGCTTACCTTCGGCAACCCGCCTCCGTCCCCAAGGAAGAGAAGGACGCTTACGTCGAGGAGATTATCGAACTACTTGAACTCCAGAACCTGACCGAGGCCTTAATCTTCAGTTTGGGCGTCGAAGCTCGCAAGCGCCTTACCATCGGTGTCGAGTTGGCCAGCAAACCTGAGCTCTTGCTCTTCTTGGACGAACCTACTTCCGGTCTTGACGCTCAGAGCGCGTGGAATCTCGTTCGCTTCTTGCGCAAGTTGGCTAACCAAGGTCAAGCTATCCTTTGTACCATTCACCAACCTTCTTCGCTCCTCTTTGAGTCGTTCGATCGTCTCTTGCTCCTCGAGCGTGGCGGCGAGACCGTCTACTTTGGTGACATCGGCGCCGATTCCCAGGTCATTCGGGATTACTTTGCGCGTGGAGGTGCATCCTGCCCGCCGAATGCTAACCCCGCTGAGTTCATGCTCGAGGCTATCGGTGCCGGTGTTGCTCCCCGTGTTGGCGATCGTGATTGGAAAGACGTTTGGTTGGATTCTCCCGAGTATGCCGTCGTCCGTCAGGAGATCGAGGACATCAAGAAAACTGCCCTTGCCCGACCCGTCGATGAGCACAAGGTCACGTCTACTTGTGAGTTTTCTCTCGTTCTCTGCGCACAACATTATCTGACCTTGTCTTTTCGTGCGCAGACGCCACTTCTACCTGGCACCAACTCAAGGTCGTTGTTCAGCGCAACAACCTTGCCTTGTGGCGCTCCCCGGACTACATCTTCTCTCGTCTCTTCGTCTGCGCCTTCGTTTCGTTCTTCGTCTCGCTCTCCTTCCTTCAGCTGGGAAATAGCAGTCGTGACTTACAGTTCCGTGTCTTCGCCATGTAAGCCACGTTTATACCATGTCTCCGGGGCCCTTTGACTGACATTCCATACAGTTTCTGGGTTACTCTCTTACCAGCCCTCGTCATGGCGCAGATCGAGCCCATGTTCATCTTCAACCGAAGTATGTATTTTCCCCTGTCATTCACATCTCTCCTCAACGTGATACCTTCAGGAATTTTCATCCGCGAGGCCTCTAGTCGTATTTATTCCCCCTTCGTCTTCGCCATTGGCCAGCTCGTCGGTGAAATGCCGTACAACGCCCTTTGCGGTATCGTCTACTGGGTTCTCATGGTCTATCCCCTCGGATTCGGGCAGGGCGCAGCTGGTCTCAACGGTACTGGCTTCCAGCTCCTCATCATCATCTTCATGTTGCTTTTCGGTATTTCCCTTGGTCAGTTGATCGCTGCCATCAGTCCTAGTGTGCAAGTCGCGGTGTTGTTCAATCCCTTCATCGGTCTTTTCCTTTCGACCTTCTGTGGTGTCACAATTCCATACCCCACCATGATTTCGTTCTGGAGGTCTTGGGTCTACGAGCTCGTCCCTTACACTCGCACCATGGCTGCTGCTGTTAGTACTGAGCTTCAGTGAGTATCTAATTATCATCGTCATCGAACGCCTTATGTCTGATGCATTATTTTAGTGGTCTCGTCATTCGCTGCAGGCCTGAGGAGTTCGCCATCTTCGACCCTCCCGCTGGCCAGACTTGTGGTGCCTGGGCTCAGTCCTTCGTCAACGTCACTGGTGGTTATATCGACAACCTCGATGCCACTTCCGCGTGCCGCTACTGTCAATTCGCCGTCGGTGACGAGTTCTACACACCCTTGAACATCAGCTTCGACGAACGATGGAGAGACGTTTGGATTCTTTTCGCTTACTTCATCTTCAATGTTATTGTTACTATCAGTGAGTTTCCTTGCTTCTTCGTCCTCTCTCGCGGTGACTGATGGCCTGTTTTAGTTGCGTCTCGTTTCCTGCGCTATGCTAAACGATAGACTTATGGTTTTACGTTTGTTTATTATGATTCATTTGCTCATCTCTTTGCTTCCTTCACATATATATCGCATTATCTGCTAGACCTGCATCTTTCAAAATGATTTACCATACCTTTAGATGTAGACGGACTTTTCCGTAATGATTCGGCCAACCACGATAACACTGTAGCACCTTCGCCTGCTCTTCGTCATGCTTAGAACGTCTATCCATGTAATTCCACACCAGCATCCTTCGTTCTRTACGATCTCCTACCTTTCCACCATAACTGATCGTCCCACTACCGTCCGAAAAATGTCGTGAAGAATTCGCGCAAGTAAGCCGGGAGCAAAGCGTTTCATCTTGGTTTCATTTATGACAAAGTCTGCTTCTTGGCTCCACAATCTTCCACAGTGAGTAAAGCGAATGGCTGCGGGTGTACTTGGTTAGAGCGCTCGGACTTTGAAGCAGAGCCCCAATCACATATGTCGCCAATTCGGATATACACGGTGTCAAGTAGGCTATGGCTCTGAATTGAACATGAGAAAGCTAGGCCGTTTTGGATTAGATGGAGCCTTCCATATGATGGGCATTGACAGTGGGGATGCTTGCCTAGATTCCAAGAAATGAGGGTGGTTTTAGGAAATTGACACATGAAATCACTTGTCGCTTGCAGTCAGTGTCGTTGTCGACAGCGAGGAGAATTGATTCTTGCATTGAGGCATATGTACGGAGTCCGGAGGTAAAGCAATGACAACAGTCGCTGGCAGGGCTGATTCTCCGTTTGTGTACTGCCACCGCACTCATTGCCATTATTATTCCACCGTCCTTTCTCTTCAGAAGCCTTCTTCCTCTCTTTGTTCCGTACCACCACCATCCCTCACCCCTTCTCGAGCCTCCCAGCGACGTCGAGGTCGGCTTTATGGAGAGCCCTGCGCTAGTTCTACTGCCACCGACACCAAACAAGTACCTCGACAACTCGAGCAGTAATACGCCGTCTCCAGCATCCACCGCGAGTTCTAGGGTCTCAAGAGTCGAGGATCGCGCATCCTCAGAAACGACCATATTCACCATCTACTCGATGTATGGTGAAGATGACAAGCCCAGCAAGCCCAGGTGGTCAGCTTCGCACCCTGAAACCATCAGTGTCAATGATCGAGGGCCGAGTGAGATAGTCTTGTCTCCTCCCAAGGTCAGCATGTCGACAACAGATTCAACGTCTCGGCGTTCCTTCGTGCCCTCGGAAAGCTACTCCTCCACAGAGCTAGCCTACTACGCCGCAGACAGTCCAAAATTGCCTCCGCCGCGTTCAAGCAGTCTTGGCAAAATGCCAGCGATGCCTGCTCATGCAGAATTTCAGCCACAGGCGATGGACACCACAAGGTCTTCGACAAGCACGCACACACGACGCCCCTCGTCCTATGACCCTTCTTCATTATCACTGCATAATCCTCATTCATATGACGCCCGGCCAGCTTCTACAGGTCAAAACTTCCGAATTAGCGAAGCCACATCTTCTTCTTCCGAACCTGGACTTTCCTCGTTTTCTCGTTCTCGCACTTCTTCTCATACCAGGGACAGCTTTCGTAGCAGCAAAGCACCATCCATGCGACAAAATCACGATCTGCCTCCATTACCAACGCCTGTCCTAACTCGGCATACACCCACCCCACCCCCGGAGTCTTCCTCTCGACCATCAACGCCTCCGCGGCAACAATCTCCTCACGTACACCTCCAAACGCCACAGTCTTCACCTCTGAAACACCCCGCTTCGTCCCCATCAAGCAAAGTTTCCCTCGTTCCGTCCGAAGGCGAAGATCTGGACGCGTTCCATGTCCGAAGTACCTACGCTCAGCTGGAGGTTTCTGGGGTTAAGGGTGATGGTTACGAAGAGGGTGTCGAACGGACAAGGGCTCGTGTAGGAAACAGCAGGGCTAGTCAACATATTGCCGACCAGGCGCTAGGCGATGGCACGGAGAAAACGAAGGAAATTGACCCCAAAGAGGTTCAACTGTTGGCAACATTGGATCGGTGCGCCTTTTCCTTGTCATGCTGCGTTTATCAGAGCCTCATTCACCCTGCAGTTATGGCTTTTTTACGTTGCCTTCACATGATCGCCTCGTACTATTACCGACAGCCCCGTTGCTCAAGCGACTGTCCTCAATACCCCCAGGACCCACGTCTCATCCTCCTCATGCTCAACCCCTTGCCTCGCTTCCTTCCCCACGACCCCCTGCTCGGGAGACCTCCCGAATAGCCAAATGGAACCGTATGCTTATTCCAGGCTCGCGTGATGAAGGTCAAAACATTGCGTCTTGGCGTGTCAAGCCTAGCAAAGAACACAAGATCGTCGAGCGGACGTTCAAGGGCATCCCAGATCGTTGGCGAAGCGCCGCCTGGGAGGTCTTGATGAATAGGTTCACGAATACGGGGCGTAGGGAGCTGGAGAAGTGGGCCTATGAATACAGAGAGGTGTTGGATAAGGCGTCAAGTTACGACATCCAGATCGACTTGGATGTACCACGTACGATCAGTGGGCATATCATGTTCCGTACACGGTATGGTGCTGGGTGCGTCCTTCTCTTTGTATGATCGTGAAATTGTCACTAACTTCCGCATGTCAGTCAACGGTCGCTATTCCATGTCCTCCACTGCTTCTCCCTTCATTGTGAAACTTGCGGGTACGTCCAAGGGATGGGCCCCATCGCCGCCACTCTCCTCTGCTATTTCGAGCCCGCACACGTCTACGGCGCTCTCATTCGTATTCATGACACGTACAACATGCACACTATCTTCTCCCCAGGGTTTCCCGGGCTTCTCGAGGCCATATACGTGCAAGAGCGCGTTACCGAACAGATGATGCCCCATGTGTATGCCGCCTTCAAGCGTCACATGGTTTCGACCACAGCGTATGCAACGAAGTGGTATATCACGCTCTTCGCCAATTCCGTCCCTTTCCAAACCCAGCTACGGTTATGGGATGCTTTTCTTTTGGAGGGTCAGGACTTATTCGTCGCGGTCTCCGTCGCTATTGTCTGGATATATCGAGGTGTGTTCCTTCATTTTACTCTACGCCAAAGCCTGCGCTTACTTTCGTGTGCTTTCATTCCTTCTAGATCACATCACGTCCAGTGCCGCCAACTTCGAGACTATTCTCTCCCTTCTATCTTCGTTCTTCATCCCCGAAGACGAAGATGCGCTTTTGTTCTGGATAAGTAAGGTTCTCAGTGATAAGAGGATGCGAGCCAACATGCGTAGATGGAGAACGGAGTGGCAAGAGCTCGTTCGGTCGGGTAAAGACTCGGATGCCCTTCTCTAGTCCCCTCTCTCCTCTTCCGTTGACGTTTTCATCGTTATGACTGTGACGCTCTCATTTATGAACATTCGACGTATCCCTGACCACATGGCTGTATCATTAGCTCACTCGCTACTCGTCGCACGTACCTTCCATCATTCATTAGCACTGTTATTTGCTTTCATACAGCATGCTATGTTATTAGTATAGTTAATCCTCGCGCTGCCTTCCTTTAATCCTCCCGCCACACTCCTTGTTTATATTCATCTCTTTCCTAACCCCTTCCTTACCACCATCATTGATCAGTTTAAACCATATATATAATGATGACCTCGAAGTCATCCTTGAAATCTCCAAGCAACCTATCATCAATAGTCATCCTTACCCCTAGCTCCTGTCCTGAGTCTCTTGTGCCGCATCATTCATTCTTTATGTTAGACCCTATCCAGAGAGGGGCTATAGGGGACAGTGTAGGCCGAGATGTCGGCCGTGTGAACGAGATGTGGGCGAGTACAGCGACTGAGGCGCAGCGCTGGACTCCTACTAACACTCCGGGCTCGGGTGTACCAGGCCGGGTGTAGGGCCAAGGATACAAGGAGGAGAAGGAGGGCGACGAGTGGAGGAGGTCCAAGTCGTCTCGGGTCCGGGTCGGGTCGTCAGGCCGGGCGAGGATCAGAGAGGATAGGTGAAAACGTCTATAAACGAGCTAAGGGAACAAATACAACTATGAGGGACTATATATACCATACTACATGAGGCGTCGGCTAATAGAACAATGGCGGGTCCGTTTATGTAACTGCTGCGCGAGTGGGTCCACTAGATCCGTGAGTCACGTGACAGGCGGCATAGGGGGGTGTCACGTGACCACAGGAGCTAGGGGACCTGTCACGGATCGTGACACTTTACCTTGTACCACCTCCTCACATCTCCTCTTCAGTACATCATGGTCCTGTCATTGCTGTGTGAGCCCACCTTCTGAGTGTTGTTGATGTTGGCCACAATATCATTATATCATCACCCTAGCAAACTATGGAGTCCAGACTGTGGCTCCTAAGAAGCTCCTATCTCCTAGTTGGCCCCTGTTATGCTGGTGTGGTTCACACTTTGAGTGCTTGCCAAGTCTCCTGGCTCAAGGTCAAGACTCAAGAGGGCTCTCCTTCTCCAAGAATATCTCTCAATGCCATGATTTCCATACCTTTATATATTTGCATATCCACATTTCCATACTACTTCCATAGTCCCTGCTTGTCAGACAACCAGACTTCTGTACTGTACCTCCATCATTTCTTGCATCCTCCCCAGTACATCATGGTTCTGTTACCTTGCCTTTAATCTCCTCAGTATTGTTAGTGTTGGCCACACCTTCATTCTAATAGGTTGAACAAAATCAAATCATTTGCATTCAGCAATTACAAATACATACTAAACCATAGCAAAGCCTTCTGACAGAGATGGACAAACACAAAAATAGAAAATAGCCTGTTTGGATTCCTAACTTCAATCAGATAGATCATCCTCTGGATGGTCAATCAAGCAACTCAGAAGGTTCTGTAGAGATTGAGATCATACAAGATGAAGAGTAAAGGAATTGTAACTTACCTGCATATCCTCCTCACTGGTGAAGTGAGTATAATCCTAATAAACATGAGTATAAGAGGAAAGATAAGCAAGAAAGCAAGGCTTACCACTGAAGTTTCAGGTGGAGGTGTAGATATAGTGCCATTGGTCTAGAGGGGACAGATTAAGCAGAATAAAAGGGTGTTAAGCTAAGGCTTACCACTGGTCCTTGGAGAGAGAATGAAGAAGTAGATGAACTCTGGGAAGTAGAAGCCACTGAAGAGTGACTCTAGAATATGAAGAAGAAAAAGCAAGGTAAACAAGAAGGCATATAAACAGAAGGAGAAACTTACCCTAGGCTTCTTGGATTTCCTCTTTGCTTCCCTCTCCTGCAACTGCTTTTCAAAAAGTGCTTTGAACTCTTCCATCTGCCTTTTGAAGTCCCAATCAGCCTCCTCCTCCTTCCAAGCACCCTGAACAGCCAGTCTATCTGCTCCATCATTCCCCACATCTCCAGAATGACCTTTGACATGTTCAAAGGTAACAGTCTGGCCCCAGCGTTCACGAGAATCAAGAAGAAGGGCAAGGTACTCAATGATATCTCTATTCTTAACAGATTCTCCCTTGGATTTCATCCATCCTCTTCGTCTCCAACCTTCCAACCACTCTGTCATGCCTGCCAAAGAATCAACATGTAAATGTATTCTATAGAAGCAGAAGATAGAACTTACATTTGATAGAGTAGCTGGAGTCTGTGCGTATTATAAGTGGCTTAGAACTCATCTTGACCCGGATGAGGACCATAACAATAGCCTGAGAATGAATGAAGTTAGAAAGGAATAATAGTCTTGCTGTTGGCCAAATTCATACCATCAACTCAGCCCGATTGTTGGTCTGAGCACCAGGACAACGGAAAGACTCATTTCTGACAAGACAAAAATTAGCCATGGAACAGGAAGAATGGAATGTAGCATACCTGTCATCACCCTCACCCCACCATATCCCCATACCTGCCCTAGCACCTGCTTGACCATTATGGGAGCAGGCACCATCAGTGTAAACCACATCATGGTCAGCAGTTTGGGGAGACTTCCTCTTGCCTAAGGTAGAGGCAGAGGAGGAGRCAGGAGGAGGCAATTGGTTGGTGGTGGAAGAAGAAGTAGAGCCTATAGCAGAGGTAGCAGCTGAAGCTGAAGGCCCATACTTGACATAAGCTTCAGCTTCATCTCTTTTAGCAAAGCCTTTGAAAAGGGCTGAGACCCCTTTGATTTGGGCCTCACACTCTTTCCTAACAAATGGTTTGGTTGAGAGGGAAATGGRAGAGTAAATAAACTGACCAGGTCTCATAGACCCCAGGCTGTCTGCCCTGATGAACAGCATAGAACTTTGGGGCCTTGGATTTGGGCATGAGGCTGAGATCTACAGGGCAAGGCTTGAGAAAGGGTTGTTTATCACAAGTCAAYATGTTTGCAACTTACCCGAAAATGGCGCGGCAAAATGCTGTCGGCRAGATGGAACCGGATGCGTGGGCAGGCAGCGTATGTATCGCCGAAAGGTGAGGGAGAGCGCGGCCAGGATTYTGTATCGAAAAGTCCGACRGCGTCTGGAATGGTTGGAGTTGGGAGCAAAGATTGATGTTGACCCTTGTTTAGTCTCGCGTTTGCGTGATGCGGGCGTGTTGGCGTCGCGCTTTCGCCTCGTCCTTTATACGTTTTCGACGCCAACTCCCACCAGCCTATCACTCTCCTCGAGGTGCCCTATCGATAAGAAATGGTTCCCCACAGTTTGACCTCTGGTTCTCGCAATTTCTAGCCCACGATCGACACGCCTTCTTCTTTCRGGCTCAGACAAGKCTGAGATATCCCATYGSATGGCTGGTCGCTGCGATCTCTGTGCGGAGCGTCACAACATCCYTAGAAGCAASARAAAGGGCTGTTCCRTGGCCAGTGGCTCYGGCGTGCTGYTTAACTCGGTTGGGAGNANA